>JASDQU010751018.1:4478-22981 GCA_032191745.1 Picea mariana | reverse complement strand
GAAGACAGATCCTCAAGGTTGTTACATGTTTTGAAGACAAATCCTCAAGGTTGTTACATGTTTTGGCTCATGCTGGTGATCAAGATTATTTCCAGATTTTGCAAAGATGACATATATTTTATATCATACTAACAGCTTGAGAATCTATGATTATCAAGGTTGTTATGAGTCTATTTCAACTGAATATCTTTGTATTTAAATAATAGATCTTTTGTAATCATTAGGGTGAAAAATATTAACTGTGGAATAGAGAGTAAAGTGAAGCATTTTTGTATCTAAACATTTTGGCGATTTAATAAAGAAAGTGATTTGAGTTTCTCCAACCTACTGTAGTCTTTTAGAGTGGATTTAGTGAGAAGGAAAGGGCCCACCTTCCTCAAAGACTCCCCTCTATTTTGAGTTTTAGATTATCTTCTTTGATTTGGATGATTTATTTGTTTAGAATTTCTAGTATACATTTGGCATTACAATTCAATCCCTTTTTGTTAAATGCGCATCAGTGTGTCTCATGAGAGTTAGAGTCAATTTTTGAATACTTCTACAAAAATTATTTCCCTTTTCTGCATTAGATTAAATCTTTGTCTTCAAGCAAAAAAAAATAAAAGTGTGAATTCCCTTTCTGCAATTAAGTAGACTTCCTTTTAGCAATTAGCACAGAACTTCCTTCTGCAAGAGTAAAATAGAAAATTAGAATAGATTAGATAATCCAGGATTCTTATACACTCATCAAATTAGATTTCAATTATGCAAGTGTGATTTCAATTATGTAGAACTCCATATGTGTCAGCAACTTGTGTTAGTGTTCATCTTTTCAATTTTGTTTCTTTTAGTGTTAATTTGCCTTACTGCAATTGATTAGTGTTTACATTCATAATCTAGCATAGACTGTGCACAATTATCTTGCAATAACAAAACTTCCCTGGGTTTGAAAATTCATATTGAACACCTTAATTATCTATTTATTTAGACAATTAAAGTGCCCAACATTTTGGAGTCGTTGCCAGGGAAGATAATTATAGATTCTTGTAAGCACATTAGTTTTCTTTTCTTAGGAATGAGTAGTCTGCATGAATCGAGGAACAAGAGGATGTATCCCCAAAAATACTAACCCTACAGGTACCAGAGGACGTGGTGGAAGGAATCCTGCACTAGGAACGCCAACCTTTGTTGATGAGATTATAGCCAGAGCAGATTCTTCTTTATGATCTATCTTTTTCCCTTCAAATCCTCCAAGAATACATATTCCTCATACATCAGAACTACCCCATTTTGAAACATCATTTTCACCAGGGGATGAAGTTGAAGATTTGTCACCAAGAAATCAACACACAAAACTAGAGAATATTGAAGATCAAGAAAGTGTATCTAGGAACAGGGAAAATCCAGAAGAAGCTGTTTATCAGATCAACGAACAGATAGTCACTAAAGAGGAGTGGGACACTTTCTGTATTGAGTGGAGAGAAAGAGAACATATGGAAAATCAAGTAGATAATGAAGAAGAGATCCATCTTGAGGATATAGTGAACAATGAATATCAGGTAAATGATGAAAATACTATCTCTATCCTAGTCTTTCCTATTACTAAGATTCCTACATAGGGGATGGATCCTATGAAGAGAATACCTCTCTCGGCCCTGCCAAATTTCCATGGATTATCTACTGAGGATCCAGATGAGTTTCTATTTGAATTTGATATTCTGTGTAGAAGCTATGACTACAATACCACTGTGTAGAAGCTTAAATTGTTTCCAACTACATTGAAGGGTAATGCATTAACATGGTTCATTATCTTTTGAGGAGAGAATATTTCAACATGGGGACAACTGAGGAAGCTTTTCTTGAACAAATACTAAGACTACTGCCGAATGATGGAACTATTTAAGATGTCTCAGAAGGAGGACAATACCCTTGAAGATTTTGTGGAGTGACTCCAGTATAATCTACAAAGGTCTAGACATTTGTATGTGAGTAAGGACATTCTCAAAACTATTTTGCTAAAAGGAGTTAGAGATGATTGTTTAGATATGATGAATATGATTGGCAAGGGATATATATCTAAGGAATCCTATGAAGGCATTGTAAATCTTTTTAAGAGATTCTCTTGAGGATCTACAAGGAATAAGTCAAATACCAGGGATGCCACTTTTTCAAGGGTACAAAAATCAGGCAATGGAGGGGAAACAAGAGAAGAAATAGGTAATCTGTTAGAAGATTTAAAAACATAAATGATTAACTCTTTTTCTTCACAAATTGATACTCTCCAAATCGAACAGAAACAAGCAGAATCAGATTGGGTATTGTCCATTTTCTGTCCTAAATGTGGAGACAAACATCCACCAAGGCAATGCCTACTGAACAACATCTAGGTATGTCTTATTTGTGAATTAGATCATGCCATTGACAAATATCCCTCCCTACCAAGTGTAAAAGAATCAATGAAGGTGACTAATGAGGAAGCATAGGATTCCTATATAATAACACAGAGGAGACATTGGAAGCAACAAGGTCAAGTTATAAACCCTCAATTTTCTCTCGCACCGCTTAATTATTGGAATAATGTGAACAATCAACTTCAATATGGCCAGATGAATGCCCCCCCTCCAAATTAGATGCCACCTCTTTATCAGGATCCCAATGCATGGGTACCTATTCCCCAACAATAGAATCATCCTGGGAAATGGAACCCATATTGGAGAGGCCCTCAACAACAACTTAGTTATCAAAACTGTCACCAACATAACCCCTACCAACAACAATTCCAACCCCAGTACCAGCAGCAACAACTACAGTTACCTTCCAATGCCCCACAGAAAAATCCTCCCTTACAGCCTCAGATGCTTATGAAAACTAGCCCAAATACAAATAATAAGTCCGTTCAAAATATTGATATACACAATGGGCCAGCTTTGTCTATTACCCCTATGCCTTGTGATGATATAAAATTAATATCAGGGAGAATAGTCAAGCCAATAATTGAAGATGCTCCATCTTCAGAATCAGACAAGGAATCAAGAGAAAAACCATCTGCTGATACAGAGGAAATTGAAGAACCTATCATAGAATTAGCAAACCCCCCATTCCCTGAAAGATTGGAAATTACCAAAACTATGGAATTACTATCCTTCAATCTCTTAGGAGAACTGCAAAATCTGTATGTTAACATTCCACTATTGCAAGTGATTAGAGATGTACCTATTTATGCAAAGACTATGAGAGACCTCTGTATAAAAAAGCCTGGAAGGAAACCTAGGGATCCCCTCATAGTATATGTAGTGGGAGAATTGTCTGAACTAATGTTAAGCAAAACCACACCTATTAAATATGGAGACCCAGGAAACCCTATAGTCACTCTCAAAATTGGACAAACATTTACTCCCAATGTGTTAGATGATTTAGGGGAAACAATTAAAATTATGCTAATAGATATGACACAGTTTTTGTAACTCAGAATGCAAGTTCGACCTACTCCTAGTGTTTTAGATTTCATTGATCATTCCACTATCAAACCATAAGGAGTAATCGATGATCTAGTTATTTCAGTTGATTCGTGGGAGTATCCTACTGATTTTATCATATTGCAACCTAAAAATCATTTGGGGAGTCATCCTCTAATTCTAGGATGAACATGGTTAGCTACAGCCGATGCCTTCATTGGTTGTAGATCTGGTTGAATGACCATCTCTGATGGTTATGATACCAAGAAACTTACCCTTTATCCTCATGCTACACTGAGTGTGGAAACCAAAAATTCTTTATGGATGGACATTGAGGATGAAAGTGCTCTTCCTATGCTAACCATAGGAAAATACCTGAGTTTCAAAGACGAGACAGAGGATGAGCTAATCAATATCTTTATCAGTGACCCCTCTAATGTTACACCAAACACGTATCACCGATTGAGTAAAATCTTTGACCCTACTTCTCAGGAAGGAGTTAGCGCAGAGATGTTCTCTAAAAATTTTGTAAGTCAAGTTAATTCATCTATAACAACAAACACTGAAAAAACTAAATTATTTCCTAAAATCAGTTCTAAGAGCATCGTTGTAGAAATCAAACCTAGAAAAAATCTGAACATCAATCATGATTTATCTTCTACTGAAACTAAATGTTTTATGAAATTATTAATTGAATATATACATTAAGGAATAATGTTGACCCATTGGCCAACCCCAAAGGAGAATGAACCCTAATATTAAAGAGATTGTTAAAGAAGAACTCCAAAAACATCTTAATGCATGATCCATCTACCCTATATCAGACAATGAGTGGGTTTAACCCCTGGTTATTGTGCCTAAAAAGAATGGTAAATGGAGAGTGTGTGTGGACTATAGAGCCATGAATAAGGCCACATAGAAGGATCATTTCCCTCTGCCATTTATTGATCAGGTTCTAGACAACCTATCTAGGAAAACATTTTTCTCTTTCCTAGATGGATTTAGTGGCTATAACCAGATAAAAATTGCTCCACGGGATCAAGATAAGACCACCTTTACTAGCCCTTGGGGTATATTTTCCTACAAGGTTCTCCCATTTGGCTTTTGTAATGCACCAACCACTTTTCAGAGAGTTGTAATTGGTATTTTCTCTGATATAGTGAATGATTGTATGGAAATATTCATGGATGACTTTACACCTTATGGTATTGATTTCGATGAAGCTTTAGCTAATCTGGAAAAAGTACCCAAAAGATGCATATAGTCTCATCTTTCTCTAACTACAGAAAAGTGTCATATGATGATGAGAGAAGGTGTGGTGTTGGGACACTTCATTTCTTATGCAGGAATTCAGGTAGACCGAACCAAAATCCAGGTAATTTTGGACATTCCAACTCCATCAACTCCGAAAGAGGTAAGAAGATTTTAAGGGCATGCTGGATATTACAAGAGATTCATTAAAAAAAATTCCAAACTTTCCTCTCCCTTATTTGTTCTATTGATAAAAGATGTTGCCTTTAGTTGGACTAACAAATGCGAATTGCCTTTTCCAGATCTGAAAAAAAAATTGTCCACGGCTCCCATTTTGAGAGGGCCTAATTGGGCTCTACCATTTCACATTTCTTCAGATGCCTTAGA
The DNA here is from genome assembly GCA_032191745.1 of Picea mariana. NCBI lineage: Eukaryota > Viridiplantae > Streptophyta > Pinopsida > Pinales > Pinaceae > Picea > Picea mariana. The sequence goes on along the minus strand of JASDQU010751018.1, from coordinate 17,909 downwards.
AACTGCAATTGGTGCAGTGCTAAGGAAAAAAGAGGAAAAATATCTATATGCTATCTACTATATCAACAAGAACATGGCTCTTGCTGAGTTAAACTATACAATCACAGAAAAAGAATTATTGGCAGTATTTTATGCTATCAATAAATTCAGGCATTATCTCACTGGTTATTCTACTTTTATTCATACTGATCATTCAACAATTAAATATTTGATGAATAAACCTATTACTAACGCCTGAGTAACAAGCTGGTTGGTATTACTACAAGAATTTGGCATCACTATAGTAGATAGACTAGAAAAATAAAATGTGGTTGTTGATTTTCCCTCAAGATTGAATATAAATGATGATAATTCACCTATAGATGATTCCTTTCCAGATGAACATTTGTTTGCAGTATCTTCTCACTCACCTTGGTATGCATACATCGCTAATTTTTTGGTTGCAGGGAAGATACCTCCACATCTATATCCCCAAGAAAGAAGGAATATTATTTAGAAGAGTGCTCTGTATATTTGGATAGGGGGATATGTTTTCTACACAGGCCTGGATCAAGAAATCAGGAGATGTGTGAGAGATGAAGTTTATGATGTGCTTAAAGCTTGACATGATGGCCCTTATGGGGGTCATTTTGCTGATAAAAGGACTGGGCATAAAATTTTGAGGATGGGCTATTTTTGGCCCACAATATTTCAAGATGCCAGTAAGTATGTCCAAGCCTGTGACAATTGCCAGCAAATGGATCAGCCAAATCATAGGGATGAGATGAATCTCTAGCCTCAAGTTGTTTTAGAGCCTTTTGAGATATGGGACATGGATTTTGTAGGGCCCATTAGCCCACCTTCTAATCAAAAAGTCTATATATTGGTCTTCACATATTACATGACCAAGTGGGTAGAGGCAAAATCACTCATCCAAGCCTCAAAAGAAGTTGTCTTAGCATTTTTATTTGAAGATATATTTGTTAGGTTTGGAGTTCCCAGAGAGTTAGTAATTGATGGGGGACCACCTTTCACATCACATAAGTTTGAATCCCTACTCAGTAAATATCATGTTTTACACAGAACAACTTCTCCATACCATNAGGCAAAATCACTCATCCAAGCCTCAAAAGAAGTTGTCTTAGCATTTTTATTTGAAGATATATTTGTTAGGTTTGGAGTTCCCAGAGAGTTAGTAATTGATGGGGGACCACCTTTCACATCACATAAGTTTGAAGCCCTACTCAATAAATATCATGTTTTGCATAGAACAACTTCTCCATACCATCCCCAAGGTAATGGGCAGGTGGAAAGTACAAACAAAGTCATAGAATCTATTCTTACTAAGATAGTGAGGGAACATCATCGGGATTGGTCTAACAGATTGCATGAAGCTCTATGTGATTATCAAACCACTTGGAGGAACACAACTGGTTTTTCTCCTTATGAACTGGTATATGGGAAGAGCCATGTGTTCCCCATTGAGTTTGAAATCAAAACCTTAAGAACTGCATCGACAATCAATCTAGACTTGACTATGGCAGAGAAGGCTAGACTGCAACAGCTAAATGAGCTAGATGAGAAGCATTTGGATGATATTCATCAAACCATAGTGATTCAACAACAAAGAACCAAGTGGCATGACCAAGTCAACAAGAAGAAGTTATTCAAAAAGGGAGATTGGGCTATGTTGTATGATTCATGCTTTAAAGAATTTCAGGGTAAGCTGCATATAAGATGGCTAGGACCTTACAAGGTAGACACTATTTTTCCCAATGGGACAATCAGGTTGATCACTATTGATGGATCCAATACACAGTTGCTTGCAAATGGTCATTGATTGCGCCTGTATCAGTGTCCACTTTCCAAGATAGAATTTACGTCCAGATGTACAACTGATACAAGTTATCAATTTTTAAAGGGAAAGGAGCTTGCTCCTTCCCCTTCTAAACCTTATAAATTTTTTCTTTTAATAAAAACTTGTATATAAATAAAATCTCCGAATTTGAATTGTTATGTTTTTGCTTCAAAATTTTTATGCTTATTTAATAAATTCATCCTAGAAGGGTATCAGGCAGTTACTTGTGTGTAGATGTATTGATGAACAACAAGGTAGATTACAATGGAAGGAGCCAAAGGATTAGTTTCTAGAAGTTGAATAACTTCCTAAAAACTAAGTGATTATGTGTTTGGCCGGGTTACATGTTGTTACACCTCTTTCCGACAAAATGGTCACTTTACATGTTGTTACACCATTGTCCTGACTATTTTGTCTTACATTCAGTTACACTCTTTCACGACATATTGGCCAATTTACATGCTTCTACACCTACTTCCACCATTCTGGCAAAAATACATGCTGATACACCTATTGTTGTTCTTCCTTTCGCTATTTTACATGCCGCTTCACTGATTTTATTTAGCATTTCTACCACTTTTCCATGCTGATACTCCATCAATATTTCCCGCTCTTCTATCTTTCCATGCTGAAACACTGTGTTTTGTCATTTTCGCTGCTACCTGTTCCACTCTCTCTGTCATAAAAGGTCGCTTCATCATTACTTGACTCCACATCCACAGATTTCCAGTTGGACAACCAAAGAAAGTACTCCACCTCTGCCCCACTTGTCATATCATCATTTATCATGTTCCAAAGCCATATCTCATCATTATAGCTATTCCAAGTAGATCAGATGGTGGTTGGATAGTGCAGTTACTCAGACAGATTAGTTCATGTGGTAAGTTATGAGGTACGTGACTAATTTTACATGTGAAAGTAATGTAGATATGGAAGCAAGCATTAATGCTTACATGCAGCCTGTCCTAAATTCATTGCACCATGAGACAATCAGATTAGTTGGGGGGGAAATAAAATCTCAGCCATCAAAATCCCATTTTATATGCACCTCTGCCACCTTTCGACCACCCTTATTTTTGCTGAGACACCATGTTCTTTCTGCAATCCTCGTTCAAACTTGTTGTGTCTCTGGTTTAAGTGATGGTCTCTCCTCCTTTGTTCCTGTTTCGATTCTAAAATGACATCATGGGAGAATTAGATATGAGGTATGAACCAAAAAATCTGGATGCATTACTGCTATACCCAGATGTTTACAAAACATTCCTGCAGGATGGATGGGTTTCTTATTTTGAGAAGCTGTAGGGGTTTAATGAAGAAGAGGTATTGGAGTTCAGTCAGAATCTCATAGAGGGGTATTCAATGGTGCACGGGGTGAGGATTCCAGTGACAGAGGAAACTGTGGCTACTGTGACAGGGTTGTCGACCACAGGAACAAGGTGGTTTAGCTGAAAAGCCCATCTTCCTGAAGCACAGAAGACTTTTCTCATCGACAATGAGCAAGTTTAGACCAAGGGTCAAGGTGTAGATGTAAGTTCCTTACCAAAACCATGGGAGAAAGCATAAGAAGTTGTAAAAAGGTACATAACATGCGAAGGAAGACATCAAGTAGTTTATTTTTCTGATTTTATCCTATTGTCACATTTAAGATATCAGAAGATAATAAACATCCCTTATTTCCTTCTTCGTTCCTTGCATAATATGGCTCACTTTGTCAAGAAAGAAAAGAATCCCAAGAATTGTCTTTCCAATCACAGACTAATAGGATTGTTGATTCGTAAAGAAATGGGAATTCGTAATGTCCCATTACCTGAAGTGGAAGAACAACCAAATCCTTTGCCTATTGTTATGAATGAACAACTAAACCCAATCCCTAGACCAAGTCATGAGCCTTATCCCTCAGCTGCACCAGCAGTTAAAACCCCCACTATAACTTCCCGTAAGTTGACTCAGAGAAGTAAACACAAAACTAGAAGAAACTCTAACACCACTCAGAAAAACATCAACAGAGTTGAACTAGAACAGTTAAACCCTATGCCTGCAGTTGTGATTGAGCCAACAGTTAAAAACCCAATTCCTAGACCAAGTCATGAGCCTTAGCCCTCAGGTGCAACAACTATTGTTGAAGAACTCCCTCCTACTCCTAAAGCTGAGAAAAGGAAAACCCCTTCTTTTGTCCTTACATTACATAGGAAGAGAACTAGGTTAGCAAGGTCTACTGCAACAACAGTTACAACCCCTATTGTAACAACCAGTACGCCGACCTCATCTCCTATTGAACCAGACACACCTCAAAACACCCCTATTGCTGCGACAAAGTGCCATGATTTTGTTGATGCTCAAACCCTGCTCGCTATTGACATCAATAATACAAGCATGAGTGAGCCACAAATTGATCCTATGGAGATACGTATACCAGGTTTTACCTTGTGAAAGGAACTTCAAGAAACCATTTTTTCAATTCAGGCTGAATGTAAATAAATTGCTGCAAAATCATCGGATTTGTTTGATGATTATGTGCATCACTCATCGAGTGACGAAGTACAGATTATACAATATCCCAGCATTCCATATTTTCCTCCTTATCTGGTTGTTGAAGAATGCCCTCCTTCTCCTAAAGAAAAGAAAAGGAAAACCCATTTTTTTGTCTCTACATGACCTAGGAGGAGAACTAGGTTAGCGAGGTCTATTGAAGTAGCAGTTGGATGGAAGAATATGGAACATGCAATACCCATTCTTCGTCCATTATCCTTCGTTGATTAAAAAAGTGACTATTACACTAGAACCAGTCCCTTCCAACAACATGAATATGACACAAGAACCAACCTCTTCCCAGAACTTAGTTGTTACACAAGAACTGGCTACCCAGGAAGAGACTATCCCCTAAGAACTAGTCATGCCAGAACTAGATGTTACATAAGAGCCAATTGCCCAATAAGAGACTGTTCCACAAGAACCAATCATACCAGAATTAGTTGTTACACAAGAATCAATTATCATGAGTGTATCTGCCACACAAGAGCCAATTACACAAAATAGTGAGGATGTGCCACTTGCTCAGCTGTTTTCTCAAATTGAGAAGAAGATAAAGGATACATGAAATTCTAGGATTTATGAACTAATGAAGGAAAATGAAAGCCTCAAAGCAGAGTTGGATTCCATAAAGAAGGAATTGCAGGTTGCTCAACAAAGAAACCCAGGCGAGTTAACTTTGGATATATTAGCACTGACAACAGCTTTTATGAATCAAAATAGAGAGCACATGTGCTATGAATGTGGTAATATTTATTTTCAAGCAGGGAATAAAATAGCGAAAGTATCAGTCACTGGTCATGATGAAGAAACGACCAAATTCTCAGTCAAGAAGGAGTAACTATTACATGTATGAGAACATGTAGGCATTAGTGGATGGGACTCAAGTTTCATTTTCCCAGTTTTTGGATGCCTCATTCAAAGTATACACAGGGTCAAAGGTCTCAAAAGCTGTTGTTTGGAGATGGTAAGGAGCAGTGGATTCAGACTTGTAGATGAAGAATCTCATGACAATTTTGTCTTAGCAATTTGCATTGTAGGAGTCACTTCCCAGACTCAGATTCATAGTAAGGATTGAATGTGGATTGCATGAGGACATGCAATGTCTTCAGTTGGGGGGCATGTTAGGACCCATAAATTTCCTTTTTCACTATACCTTTTTCTCATTCAACCCTATCATTTCTATGATAAAATTCCTAATATATTGTTTGCGAAGACCTTTTTCCCAAGGCATGAATCATTGATCTTTCTTTTGTATTCTTATTTACTTAACATGTTTGATTGGTAGCGTTTCTCATATTTTACCCATGAATTCTCAACTAATGATAAAAATATGTAGATTAAATAAAAACAACCAAGTCTTGAAGAAATATCATTGTTGTTACACCTGCTATTACACATGTGCGCCCATTCTGCATGTTGTTACATGAATACAAAAATCGTGCACCATTTTTGGAAGTTGTTACACCTGCTGTAACGGACTCCCACCAATCTTGGAAGCTGGTATATCATTAAAATTTGTATCCTGAAGACAACTCCTCAAGGTTGTTACATGTTTTGAAGACAGATCCTCAAGAATATTACATGTTTTGGCTCATCCTGGTGATCAAGATTATTTCCATATTTTGCGAAGATGACAGATATTTTATATCATACAGAAAAATTGAGAATATCTGATTCTCAAGGCTATTCTGAGTCTGTTTCAATTGAATGTCTCTTTCTTTAAATAACATAGATTTTGTAATCATTAGGGTGAAAAATATTAACTATGGAACAAAGAGTAAAGTGAATCATTTTTGTATCTGAACATTTTGGCTATTTAATAAAGAAAGTGATTTGAGTTTCTCCAACCTACTGTAGTCTTTTCGAGTGGATTCAGTGAGAAGGAAAGGGCCCACCTGCCTCACAGTCTCTCCTCTATTTTGAGTTTTATATTAACTTCTTTGATTTGGATGATTTATCTGTTTAGCATTTCTAGAATACATTTATTGTTATAGTTCAGTCCCTTTCTGTTAAATGCGCATCAGTGTGTCTCATGAGAGTTAGAGTCGATTGTTGAATACTGCTGGAAAATTGCTTTCCCTTTTCTGCATTAGATTAAATCTTTGTTTTCAAGCAAAAGGACATAAAAGTGTGAATTCCCTTTCTACAATTAAGTATACTTCCTTTCAACAATTAGCACAGAACTTCCTTTTGCAAGAGTAAAATAGAAAATTAGAATAGATTAGATAATCCAGGATTCTTATACACTCATCAAATTAGATTTCAATTATGCAAGTGTGATTTCAATTCTGTAGAACTCCAGTTGTGCCAACAACTTGTGTTAGTGTTCATATTTTCAGCTCTGTTTCTTTTAGTGTTAATTTGCCTTACTGCAATTGATTAGTGTTTGTTTTCATAATCTAGCATAGACTATGCATAATTATCTTGCAATAACAAAACTTCCCTAGGTTTGACAATTCATATTGAACACCTTAATTATCTATTTATTTATACAATTAAAGTTCCCATCAGCTCATATGATGAAGGAAATGATTCCTAGGGGAACTTATAAAGTAAAAGAGTGTAATACCTATCTATGCACTTAATTATGTCTCCCTTGATTTTACATAGGCCTAATAATTGGCCTCTAAATATTAATAAAACATTGAGTTTATTCCTTTATGTGTCATGGACCATTTCATATTTTAAAACCGAAATGGACCTATAGCTTATAGGTTGGCATAGCCTCCTCAATGGGATATACATAGTCCGTTTCATGTTTCATTGCTTGAGAAATGTATGTATTTTTCTAGTAATATCTGAAGTTATGAGAATTTTAAAATTTGTAAATTTTCAGCATTATTCCAAAAACGGTCGCATGATTTTCAAAGTTTCATCCAAACTTCATTTGGATATTCTTCATTAAAAAAAGAGAATGTGGATATGTGTGGACATCTCACTGGTGCATCTACTTCATCAGATCCATGCATACATACACATCTTCAACAAAATCTTCAATGAACACAAACTTGCATAGTTGTGAGGTCTTCGTGGAGTGAAAGACATAATTTCTTAGCAATTGTTTTTTGTTCCTTCTCATTTTTTTTTCTTATGCATTGTACCTTGAGGGGGGGTTTTCCCATGAGGTTTTCCCTCTTTCCTCATTTTTTAGTGTTTCATTATTATATGCATTGTACAATGGGTACCTAACATGGCCTATGTTGTTGGGACCCAATCATCATGTACACCCTAGTAGTGTTCAGGGGGGGTGTTGGAGATATTACACACTCACCTAGAATTATTTTCCTATGTTTGATAGTCCAATTTTGAGAACGATTCCTTAGATGAGAATATTCTCTCTCTCGAATATTCCCCTACAAAATAGGGAGTTCCTTTTCAGTTCAGATTCATTTACATTCATTTATACTAGTGGCAGTCTCTCATGCATGGAAACCTCGATTTTATCACCAAAAGATGCATGTGTCTCTCTCACTTCCACACATGTGTCTCAGTTAACTGATGATTGCATGGATCAATTAACTAGAACTAGGTGGCAGTTCACTACAGTGTCTATCAGTGAGTGTCTATATTTCTCTATATCACTACTATGGCGCATTATTTACTCATGTAACCTATATCTATTGTAAATTATTCACTCTTTCAATGTGGAATACAGTTAATACAATTCTTGATTCTCTCTCTCTCATTTCCATCTTTTCTCATTTCTTATGCAAACTGTGTATGTCATTTTCTAGATAGATATTATTTTTTAAGGTTCATCCACATTTACAATACCCAATTTCAAAAAAAAAATCGTCTGAAACAAAGTCCGGGAAGTGAATTTCTGAGAATTTAAAATCTGGAAATTTTCAACATTTTTCCAAAAATGGTCACAGTTTTCAAAGTTTCATCCAAACTTTATTTTTATATTATTAGTTACAAAAATAATGTGGATATGTGTGTACATATCATTGGGGCATCTACTTCATCATATCTTTGCAAACATCTACATCTTCAACAAAATCTTCAACGGGCACAAACTTGCACAGTTGCGAGGTCTTCGTGGAGTGAAGGACACAATTGCTTAACAACTTCTTTTTGTTCCTTCGCATTTTTTTAATTTTTTATTATGAATTGTACCTTGAGGGGAGTTCCAAATCCCCAATAGACTGTGGCCATTAGGAAACAATAATTGAAGAACTACATCATCAATATGGAATGAGTTTAATGAAGACATTATACAATGAGGAATGACACCTATGATATGATAGAGGAATTGAGGATTATGAGTCTCATTTATTTAATTATGTATCAAGGGTGATGAATCTTATAGAGAGGGGAAGATGTGGTCCTCTCTAATATTAGTTTATTGTTTGATTATATTAGCTTGGTGGTTTTGGTTTAAGGTGTTGTGACATACGAAATTATATTAAATTTGATGAGATGGATCTTATAGTACCATTGGTTATATGGATATGGTTTTCATATATAACTTAATGTCGTTAAAAGTTCAACTGATAATGTTTGAAGGATTAGTTGTCTCCCATACTAATGGTGTCAATTGATGAGAAGCAACCTGAACTACTTATACTTGATGAAAAGTTGGGTCTTACTATGAGAAAAACATGATCAATGCGTCACCCAAGGGGATGGGAATAAATGACTCCCTTTATGTATAAGACCCTTTATTTTCCCCATGACCCTATGCATCATATCATTTTTCATAGGAGATCGAACATGGGGCTAAGGTATAAATTTGTTCCATGATTTATTGATTGTTAATGAAAATTAAATTAGTATGGTTCACTTGAATTTATTCTATGGAATAATAATGGAAATTGAGGGGATGCAACACCATATGACATATTGTGATAATTGTAAATAAATTGTAGAAGTTTGAAGATAATGATTGGGTGTCATGTGATGAATTATATTGTAATATTAAATTTTGGAGATTTTATTGGCATGGATACACATGATTATAGTGTGGCACCTTATTGTAATTTTGTAATTAATTTGGGTAAATTTAAAGGTTCCACTCCMTTCCTATAAATAAARGGGTAGRAACACAATTTTTGGTATGATTTGTGTGGTTTATGAAKTTATGTTGTTASTTTSGAATTTGGTTTTTAAAAAAGTATTAGTTGTRTTGTGGCAACTTAAGCCTTGTGAGTGGGATTATAATTGGAATTAATTTTTATTTGGAATATTCCCTACTTGGCTTTGTATATTCCTAACATAGAGGGAGAGATACATATTTGATTCCCAATCCAATGGAATTGGCATAGATTGAGAGGGAAATGTTTTTTTTTTCTAACCTTGACTAGGGTATTGAGAGTTGTTGGTGAGATAGTGTTTTGGGTCTCTTTAACCATCATGGAGAGTAGACATCACTTGTTGAGTGTGGCGGTGGGGAGGTTTATGGTACATACGTATTCTTGTCCCATAATATGAACATTGTGGATTCCATATTTAAATCAAGGAAAGAAGCACATGGGCCCCTAAAATTTGATTAAAAAAAAGTGAAATTTCTAGGTTGCTACTATTGATTCCTCTATTTAGTTTTTATCTTGTCAGAAAAATAAAAAATAAATGATTTAGAATTTTATTTATAAATTATTACATCGAATTGTTGGTTCATTATACTTTACTATTGGTAATTTCAAATAGAAAATAAATATGTGATTTTCTATTACTAATTATGTGTAACTTTAATATGATTCTCTCGGATAGCATATATAATACGGATTTTATGAGTAGAACGAAATGAATAAATATTATTAAAAGATGCTTAACATAGAATAACAGAGATACAGTAAAACTGGTTTGCTATTCAATAAGGAAATAAGTTGAAATTGTAAAATGCAGCAAAAAACAAGCTTATTGGAATGGTGGCGACTTATCTCTGAGAAGAGATGTGACGATTGCGCTCATTTGAAAGAAGATGATTACAATGAAGCTCTGAAGGCATTTTTACCATAAAAAGGAATGTAAAAAACCCTATAAATCCAAAAACCTGACCCTAGGAGATGAAGCGCCAAAATTCATGTGGGCCCATTTGGGTAAGTTAGTACATCAACTTCTCGTGGTTGTAACTTTTGCATACGATCTTTGTTTTAGGCACACAATATCCCGCTGGAAAGGTATTGTTGAGAAAATTCATTTTGGGGGATCAATAAAATATTTCACCTATAATTGAGAAGATCTATCCCGAAAAACCTTCATTTAGGCCCTCAAAATGGCCCCAGAAATTAAAAATTGCTAAAAATAGTAAATTGCCAAAATTGCCATAAAAATGTCTTGAGCGAGTTGGAAAAGGTGGGTGGCCACCGATATCCACCTAGATCAATACTCCCTTCTTAGGAAGTAATGGTCTCCATTGCATTGATTTCCCCCATCATATGAGGAAATTTCTGCTGAATTTGGTCCCGGGTGAGCCACTTGCCTTGGTGCACGATCCACCCTACTTTGACGACTCGATAAAGTTGGATCCTTTGTTATCGAGTGCCCTTGATATGTGTGTCCATAATATGATCACTAGGTTCATGTTGCATGCATTTAGGGTGATCTATATTGGTTTCAACTGCTATGTTATCTCCAAGGTGTCCAATAATGGTGGGAAATATGGCTGAAGGAGAGCCACGTTGAAGACTGGGTGCAGGCCAAGGAAAGGGGGAATGTTGAGATAAAAATCATTGTCACCCAAAACCTTGGTGATGGTGTGCAACCCATACTAGAGTGGGTGAAGCTTCTGATGGGGACCTATAAGGTGTTCTTTCAGCAAGTGCAACCAAACTTTGTCTCCCACCTGAAACGTGTGTGGCACCCTATGTTCATCATGGCACTGCTTGTACTTGACATTAGAATTATATAGAATATCTTGAACATATTGGCAAATGTACTGTATCNCCCATGTGTGGAGCTATTTTGAAATGTACATGCAAAAGATATGTATGATCATCCGATTGACGACCTCATTTTGGCCATTTGTTTGGGGGTGGAAGGAAGTGGATCTGGTGAGATTGGTATCCAACAGTGACCAGAGGCTCGAACAGAATGTGCTGAGGAATCATCTGTCATGGTCTGAGAGAACATTTTGTGGGATCCCAAAATGTACCCATACTCGTTCAAATAAGATCTATACATTGGCCTCTGTTGTGATGTTCTTCTTGTAGGAGGCTAGAATTGTCATCTTGGAAAAGTGATCAACAACCACAAAAACACAGTCATTTCCCCTCTTGGTGGACAAGAGGCTCATCATGTAGTCCATTGATATGGATTCCCATGTCCTGTCAGGAGTAGGCAGAGGTGTGTATAGGCCCTATTTCTTAGTGGTCGGTTTGGCAATAGTGTAGGTGGTGCAGAACCTAATATACTTGCCAACATCATGCCAAAGTTTCAGCCTATAGAAATGTTTCTGAAGCATTGCCACTGTCTTTTCAATGCCAAAGTGTCCTACCACCCAAAGGTAGTGAGATTCCCAAATCATCTTCGCATGCTCTCTTGATGAAATGCAAAGATGGACCAGACAACACAACAACCCATATTGAATATGGAAATTAGCGACCACTAAGTTGGTGCCCAACATTTTGTAGGTGGTGGAGAAGTCAGGGTTTGTCTCGTAGAGGTGGGGCCATCGGGATGTCTTGTGGCCACAATATTCTAGCATCGTTGTGAGTGTCACAACTGGAGTTAGGATGAGGAAATCAAAAAATCGGTTGGTAGTTCCTATTTTATACTTTATGTTGAGGTGGAACTGATGTAAGTATGTGGACCACTTCTGATGGTGGTCATTTTTCAATTTTCCTTGGGTCTTCATGAACTGTAGTGGCTTGTGATCAGTGTGGATGATTGTCTCCTTCCCAAGAATGTAATGTCTCCATTGGTGGAAGACTTGCACAATGGAGTACATTTCTTTGTCATAAATAGGGTACTTACGAACAAAATCAGATAGTGTCTCACTATGATATGCCACAGGGTGGCCGTGTTGAGTGAGAACAATGCCCAAAATATATTTTGAAGCATCTGTCTTGATCTCAAAGGGATATTGCAGGTATGGTAATGAAAGTACTAGGGATTAGCACAAACGCTTCTTCAATTCATCGAAGGCTTGTTGTTGGGACAGGCCCCATACAAATTTTTCCTTACTGCCACCCTTGGTTACTTGGCTGAGGGCCCATGCAATATGAGAGAATCCCAACATGAACGTATGATAGAAATTTTTGAGGCCCAAGAAGCTCTGAAGTTCAGTGAGTGTGATTGGGGCTGGACAGTCATGGATGACCTGGATCTTGGTTGGATCCACATGCACACCATGACAATCAATGATGTATCCTAAGTAATCGACCCTATCCAAGTCGAAGGAGTACTTTTCCAAGTTTGCATATAGTTTGTGATGCCACAGGGTGTGCAAAACCTATTGAATATGTTGCAAGTGTTCTGCCCAAGTCTTTTTGTATCTGAGGATGTCATCCGGATACACCACTACACAAGTATTGGTGAAAGGTCATAGGATATTGTCCATCATCCTCATAAAAGTTGGTGGATCATTTGTCAAACCAAAGGGCATGACGAGCCATTCAAAAAGACCTTCTTTTGACTTGAAGGAGGTCTTCCATACATCTGTCTTTTCTTTTGGGACTTGGTGGTAGCTAGAATTCAAATCAATCTTACTGAAGTATCTGGCCCCTATGAGTTGATCAAGGAGGTCGTCGATTCAAAGAATCAGGTATTGGTTTCACAATATCATTTTATATAGGGCCCGATAATCAATGTAGAGTCACCAAGTCCCATCTTTCTTCTTCACTGACAGGATTGGGCTCCCACAAGGCGATGAGTTGGGACATATGTGCCCCTTGTGGACCAGTTCTTTGATCTGCCTCTTGATATTCTTTTTTTCTGATAGAGAGAGGTGGTAGACTAGCCCATTGGGTAGCGGTGCGCCTGGGGTCAGATCAATGGGATGCTTGACCGGGTAGTCTAGATGTACCCCAATAGGAGAGGATAAGATATATGAGTATTCTTCCACGACCTTTTCCAATTGTTTCTTTTGTGTGGATAGATTGGTCATGAAGGCTCTGGAT
>JASDQU010751017.1:32801-45022 GCA_032191745.1 Picea mariana | reverse complement strand
GATACGGAGAAGGGCCTCCCTAAAGCCCTGAAAGTCAATCTTGATGATTGGAGTCACCAAGGAGCCTTAGATTATTCATAGATCCATTTTAAATGCATGGCATGTCATGCTTATGGAAATTTTTCTAAAAAATGTCTTAAATCCCAAGAATAGCAACCTTCTTCAAAGAAACTATTAAAGTCGTAGTGAATGAAGGAACCTGAGTTCAAGAAGGTTCCAAGCAAGAGAAGGAATTTTCAGCAAGAGAATACATCTATTGCAAATCCATCATAAGAAGGTATACCTTTAGCAAGCAAAGACTTTGATGTACAAGTCTGAGACAAAGTATTGATAGAAAAGAGGCAAAATAGGGTCAAAATCCATTCAAAAATGGATCATCTCCCCTGTAACAATGTAGACATGGTGATGAACAAAGGAGTATCACTTTCCAAGACATTGTGGAGAGGGGCGGGGGATAATTAGGGTTTAATCACTCCCCAATACACTGATAGGGAGTGATAATAAGGGTTTCAATGGTACTCCAGGGAGAAGGTAGAGGGAAAATTTCCTCACCTCATTCAATAAAGATTTTGGGGACCAAAAGCCTCCTTAAATGAGGAGGTATGATCCAGATTGGATCATTATATTATTTTCCATCTATCTCGATGCTTTATGGGTGAAACAAATGGAGGAATCAACTTGTAGAGCCATTTTAGTGACCGGTCCAAATTTGGAAATTTGGGTCCAATAAAGTGTTTAAAATATTCTTGAGCCATTTTGAGGCATTAGGCAACGTTTTTTATGGTCCAAACCTTACAATGCAACTATCGTCTATATTCTACACACGAAGACCTTTCCAATGGTGCAAGAATCACTTCAATCGGAGTTTTTATGTGAAAGTTATGTCCCTCACAACTTGACCTACCATATTGATCACCATGGTGCAAGTGGATGCCTGTTAGCCTCTGTTACTTAAACGTGTGGGGCTAGCCACATAGTGGATTTTTTAAGAAAACTCTAGAAGGTCCAAACCCGATCACAATTAAGGGTGGAGGAAGTCAAAACCCTACCCCTAGATGGCTATCAGACTAAGTTAAATATCGAGCCACTAGGAGGAGAAGGGTTCCATTCTATATTATTGTATTTTGTTCCATAGTAGAGCAAAACAACCAAGAGTGGGAAATTTAGAGAGCATAACAAAGGGGTTTAATATTTTGTAGCAGCCTAATAGGCCACAGGTCTAAGGTAACTCTATAGAGAGTGCCTTCTCCTTTGTACTTGCATTATTTTCATACCAGAGAAAAGAGAGCAGAGCAACCTCACCTTCTAGCTAGGTTTTCTTCCATAAGGGTTTCCTAGAGAAAATATTTGTGTTAGTTTATGGATAGCGTGTGATTGTATTTCACTGTTCTCTATTTTCTGCATTTTATATTTTTCATGCATAAGAAGAAAACCAATAACTAAAGATTATGGAATCCAAAGGAATTTAACCTTCATAGGGTACATTTCAGTTTTATTTATTATATCTGTTGTGACGAGTTGTTCCAGTGGAATATCCACGACAGTTTACAAATCATTGGTTCATTGATTGTGTGGAACCAAAATATCATTTATACTCCTATGTGAGAATATTTGTGGAGGTTGATACAGAGAAGGGCCTCCCTAAAGCCCTGAAAGTCAATCTTGATGATTGGAGTCACCAAGGAGCCTTAGATTATTCATAGATCCCTTTTAAATGCATGGCATGTCATGCTTATGGATTTTTTTCTAAAAAATGTCTTAAATCCCAAGAATAGCAACCTTCTTCAAAGAAACTATGAAAGACGTAGTGAATGAAGGAAACTGAGTTCAAGAAGGTTCCAAGCAAGAGAAGGAATTTTCAGCAAAAGAAGACATCTATTACAAATCCATCATAAGAAGGTCTACCTTTAGCAAGCAAATACTTTGATGTACAAGTTTGAGACAAATTCCTGATAGAAAAGAGGCAAAATAGGGTCAAAATCCATTCAAAAATGGATCATCTCCCCTGTAACAATGTAGACAGGGTGATGAACAAAGGATTATCACTCTCCAAGACATTGTGGAGAGGGCGGGGGGGTAATTAGGGTTAGGGTTTAATCACTCCCCAATACACTGATAGGGAGTGATAATAAGGGTTTCATCGCTCCCCAATACATTGCTAAGGAGTGATAGTCATGGTTTCATCGCTCCCCAATACACTGCTAGGGAGCAATAATCATGATGTTATCACCCTGTAATCCCTTATGGGGGAGCGATGAAGTCCTAAAAGTGGTGAGAAAGACAAAAAAAAATCCCAAATCTGAGAAAGGGTCAGTTGTTTGACTTAGTAATCTTCCCAATGATGATGAGGGAAGGGGAGAAATCAAAGAAAAAGCATCCAACTCGACAATATCAAGTAAGGAACAAGACTCAAAAGGATAGAAAGTACTAAGGAAAGATCAAGACATCTCCCTAGTGGAGTCGCCAATGTTCAGTTTCGAGCTTGTTAAAAAATGAAACCAACCCCGAGCACAATTTCATTCTTTGTTTTAATCTCGTTAGAAAATGAAGCAGACACTTCAAGCATAGTTTCATTCTCTATTTCAAGCTTGTTAAAAAATGAAGCAGACACTTTGAGCATAGTTCATTCTCTGTTTCAAGCTCATTAAAAAATGAACCAGACATCTTATTATCTTCTTAATGGTTGAGATTGCTATTGCTTCGTTGCTATTTGTCATCTCCCTTGCTTATGTCCATTGCAATTATGCTTGATGCTAGTTGTTCACATCACATTGCTCCCGTTTTGTAATGTTCCCAACCAGATCTGATTGGAACATTGAGTTTTTATGTGATTTTATGGTTTTTCTAGTTGTGGCATTTTGTCAAACACTTTGTAGACTTAAATCTCATGAGTTGTGCTAGATTTTATAATGTTGGTTTAATGGGTGCTTGCATACAACAATCAAAGAATATATAACAATGGAATATACTCAACAAGATGCAAGATCAACAACACAAGAAATAGCCATAAATACCTCAGATATGATTTATTAATAATAGATCTTTAACCTCGTACAAATTGGTGCGGATCTGGAATACATACAATGGAATAGAGTGTTTGGCATATAAATCCTCCAAGTTACAAAATAGATGAAGATCCAAGCTTCCAAAAGCCTCTCCAAGGTATAGACCAAAATCCCAAATGAACCAACTCATAACCCAATTGAAATGTGATGACCTTCCTAGCACAATGTGCCCTCACTAGTTGTAGCAAACCAAGAATTCGGCCTCTCTGAAGATGGCCACCAAAACCTTTGAGAAAGATGTCAAACTATAGATCAGGCCAAGTGAAACCCCCTGGCAAAGTCTCGGGTTGAATAATGAAGAACTGGCCCACCAAAAGACTAAATCCCCAATCTACAGTGTGCCCTCCTTCTCTCCAACTCGTGCCAAGCTCCAATAAATAATATAACATAGTAAAACCCTCTGGAATAGGGTAAAGAAGGCGCCCTAGGCCATACAAAGAATACCCAGAAGCCCCTTTTTCCCAGAATCCTTCTCCTCTTTCCAGATCGAGCTACTCTCCTCAAGGTGGTGTGTTCTAGTCCTACTGAAAACCTCATGTAGTTACACCTTATCTCTCTCTGAACTCGTAACTGTAATAGGATCCATCGATGACTGAGATAGAACTGATGTAGAATGGTGAGGGAGGAATATTTCACCTCAGTGACCAAGCTTGGACCAGGTTGGGTGGGATCTTTCACCACTGAGCTGGTCTTTAGGGTTTGTTCAGTCAAAACCCTCAAAACTCCCAAGTGCATGGGCTCACTAGCAAGAAGCCATATCTCAAAATGATAATCAACATAATGAGAGAATAGAGGCCTCTGTCTCTCTTTTATCCTGCCTATTCACTTTGTCTCTCCAAGTGACTTTTACTTTATTTTATTATTAATTAATTAACCATTTTACCTCTAAAAGGTGGTTTATCCCTCCTTATGGCTTCTCAGACCACTGAAAGTCACTTCTCATCATCCTATCCTGTAGTGTTATTCCTCCCAATTCCGATGAGTTATTACACTAAGAGGTTCCACCAAGTATTATGCCCAATATGACCTTCTTAGTGAATTTAATTAACGTATAGCCTATAATAACTCAAAGTTATGGAAATCGTCGAAATGCAACRGAAYGAAATCCAAGTTGTGTGGAATGGATCATGATTATGAAATAATATRAGYGATGCAAGTCAGGCCYAATAAAACCCCTCAATATCTCTTGTACTCGYTATCACCCCCATCTAGCTACTCTGGTCAGCATAACACTCGGTAATATAATGATGTCCAAAAGTGGGGACATTACAATCCTCCMTGCTAGAATATTGCTTGTCCTCAAGCAATAACTGAATCAATCCACATATAATAYTGGGGTCCCATRTCCACCTGTGGGACACAAAGTAGGCTCCATCCAACACTAAAMTACCTAGCACTCTAATCCTTGGATCCCATATCAAKATGGAAACTRCAATACCCTGTGAAGTATAGTCATACAACATATCAACACCATGAGTCTCCTACAAAGGACACATGGCCTCAACCCAGAATGAGTCTATCCTCCAAGTCCATACCAAGATCAACACAGTCTCCACCAACTGAACATGTTGTTGCCATAGTGAGGTACTACAAGACCTCAATGAATGACCCTCAAGTAACGTGCTCCCCTCATTATTGAAGCTCAATGGAAAGTCAAAGTGACTTTCCCCTGCAAGGATCCACTCGCCTCCATCAGTGGATGAAATACTCGGCCCTGCAATCCCCAGGTCCCATGCTAGTCTATGCCCAAGATCACCACACTGACACTGCACTACTATGATCATGACTGTCTGCTCACAGTATACATACTGGATCCCCGACTCCTGGATCCTCATGTTGAAATATCTGTGAAAACTGGACCTGTTGTCAAGAAGTTGAACCTATAAAGGTATCTTTGTGGGAACAACATCTTCCCAACCATCTCCATACTCGATCATGAGTATCAATAGGGAGAACTTATCTCGCCTCATAAGACAATCCCCTGCAAATCCTCTCAAAACCATCCAAGAGTGAAGTATGTTGCTCTCTGGCACAACCTGGGCCATCATAAGATGAAACAACCTACTAACCAAATGGAATTCCGGATCCCATGGAAAAATTGGAAGTTCATCACTTCCAAACCCCACTAACTGCTCATGTGTCATAATTATAATTGTCAGAAATCCTTAATGCTCATCTCCCTGAGAATCTGAATCTGTGTCGCCCTCTGAGATATCTGTTATCTCATGGCCTAATATGCTCACCATCACGCCCATGGTCTCAATTGTTTGTCTCTGATGATCCACCCCTATCCTGCTATATGAAATCAAGACACTCTTGTCAAGTGATCTCGACCCACTAACTCTCCATGTCCCCTACCACTGTCTATGTCCCCCTATGTTGTTGTCAATGATGAAAGTATCGGGAAAAKCTAATAGAAACATTTATAACCGACTATAGAACTCGAAAGTATCATATGCTTTGTTCAATCCCCAGGACTAGACCAAGAGCTCATCCACTRGMACCCACGGTGAATCATCGTCTAAACTCCAACTATYGTGTACAATAGTAGAGAACTCCACAAATTGYTGGTCAATCACTCTCCCCCCATCATCACTCAGATAACGACTGCTACTATGAAGGTGATATCCTAGTACTATGTGSTACTRCAAAGGAGAGGGATATCCAGACTCCACTAAGTGTGTCTCCTCCCTGCAATCCAATGTGTCCCCCTGAATCCCATTGTACATCTCTCTCATCATCATATGTCAAAGGTGTACTATTGGATCATCCTCTGTGTGGATATCAACCAATCCTGGAACACAAATGAAAGTGTCCTCGTAACTTCCCCTAGCTCTGGAATCCCCATATGTATGTGTATGACCGATTGTCTCGAAACTACCCATGAATGGTGGCCCCTGTGACACCTGAACATCCTCCAACAATGTAACTGAGGAACATATCTGACTCTTTGTTGAGATAGATATGGTGTATCTCTGACCAGTCTCCTTAAGGAGCTCCTGCAATCTTGAATCTAATTCTTGAAGGGTTGTCTATGTGCCTTCCAAAGAATCCTCGTGTGCTCACCAACTCATGAGTGAGTCGGTCCACCTCCAACTCTTGATCCCTCAAGGCCCTATGATACATCTCTCCAGCCCCCAATAGGTAATCTCTATCCATCAACAATTGCTTGTAGTCGACCCTCATCACGGTCACTCTCTCCTCGAGAGTCTGAAAGTCATCCATGGAAAGTCCCCCATCTGATCTATCATGTGTCATCGATGCCCTCCAACAATAATCTTCCACCAATGCATGTGTGTCCTCAATGTATCTAGTGCCTGCCATGATCATGTCCTCACTGACTCTCAATTCTCCTACCAAGTGTCGTGACTCCTGATCATAGTCCTGTTGAGGTGCTATCTAATGCCCCTCATTGCTAAAGTCAACCATGGAATCCCCAACAACACTCTCCGCAAAATATAAGGCACTGAACTGCCCATTGTCCACTATGTCATTGGGTCCTCCCATATGCCACTGCCCACCATCACCAACTACCACCTCTATCTAAATCACACTGTATCTTGTATGGGTAGTTCTATCCTCTTGTGCACTCACTCTACTACTATCATCTGCACATGGGTCCCATGTAGATGTGTCCAGACACATGCTATGGTCATCCCGACCAATAAGGAGTGCATCCTCATCATGACAGACCGGTCTTGGAAGTAAGTGTCCCATCAAACTATCAATCTCCACAACCTAATCAAATAATGGAGTCTCCAAAAGGGGTGACTCACTCTCCTCATATTGATAGGTATGTGTAAGGTCCATTGTCTCCAAGTCATGTCTCTCCTCCTGGGCTTGTAAATCCATATGCCCCTGGTGTACAATCCTCCCACAAGGCTCCTCCACCATATCATAGATGCTACTGATATCCTCGTGTGTCGTGGCTATCACAGGTGTCTGAGAAGATGACAAACGTGTCACGATCATCATAGAAAGTTCATCATTCTCCACGCATGACTCCCTAAAATCCATGTCTACACCCAAGGGTAGGTCATCCGACCTCCTAGTCTCATCATATCTCAGTGTTAACACATGTGAATCCTCACACGTGTCACCATTGTGTTGAAGTGTTGAATCCTCAACACTGCCTGATGGAAAAGATAAAGAACACGTGCTATCATCCTATCCATCCAATTGTCCCTCAGATGTGAAAGAGTCACTATCCTCATCGGACTGCTCTAAATAGGAATCAATGGTTTCATCCTCATGCATCTCCTCATCCTCACTGTCATAGTGCACCTCAACAATGTGCACCTTCCCTTTACCCCTACATCTGTGGTCTGACTCCCAAGGCTTTTTGCAACTGTAGCAAAGTTCCCTACTCCTAATGGGTGTGGGATTACTCTATGCTTCCTTCCATCTAGCTGCTCTAGCTCTATTTTCCTCTACTATGTCAACCCAATGTGTAACCTCATCTTTTCTCCACCTATGATTTTTTATGGATACAAATTGTTGGAATATTACTTGAGCCCTAAACATCTCACTAAGGGCATAATATTCCCTTTCACAATATACAATCTCTCTAGCAAAGTCCAACATATCCATCTCTCCTTATGGAAGACCCCTCGGGATGGGAAGAATCTTCGCTCTGATACCACTATAATGTTCCCAACCAGATCTGATTGGAACTGTTATCATGCAATTTGTACTTGCCCAAAGCCAAAGGCAAGTGAATACTAAATTGGCGTAACAAGGAGGATAACCTATCATTGTCACCTTAATAGGAAACATCTTTCTATTTAGGAGTATATCGCAGTACCCCAGAGGAGACATCCCCGGTGACCTGGGGGTTTGAGAAGGCTAAGGTGAAAGTTATAAGAAAGTCCCACCCCTCTCATAGGTCACTCTGATCAAAAGTTCCAAGATTTTATTAAGATGAAGCAAAAGATAAATTAAGTGTACCTGCCCAGAACAAGACAACAAGTAGAAAAGAAATGCAATTTGCAAGTACCATATGATGTCAATGCTTCATAAAACCATAAACTTCTAAAAGATAAACAAGCTGATATAAAACTAAAGCGATATAAATATTTATAACAACAATGAATATTTAGCAACATCCACAAAAATTAGGCCTGAATAATGCTTAAAAATGACAAGATACAATAGCCTTAAGTTGACATAATGATAATAGTTGTCAAAAGCAATTATGGCAATGTCTAATCAACTTTTAATCTTGTTTTTAGGATGAATTTGTTGTTTTTATAGATGGTTGTAGAAATATTTTGCAACGACAGCAAATTATATAGTGAGTTAGTCTAGTTTAAAGTTAGTAGGAGTTAGTAAAAGTCTTAGGGAAGATGGTTCAAGAATTGTTTGGTCAATCAATCACTTGCGAGGAGTGGACTAGTGCCTTTTAGGGTAATGGATTCAAGGTTAGCAGCGACAACTCTTAGAGGAAAACAACAAATGATAATAAATAACTAAAGGGAAGGATGAGATGATTGAGGTGTTAGTAACCTAAGGCCTCAATGTCTGAACCCTAGAAGGAAAGATTGCTAGAAAGTAAGTAACCTTAGGCCCTAGCGATTTCCTTCTTCCTTAGATTAAAATTGAAATAAAATGTATGAAACTAATGAAGTAAAGCTACTAGAGTGCTACAAAGGTAGGGCTCTAGTGTATTCTTCAAAAAGAGATATACTCTAGCAAATTCAAGTGGATGGAAAATTGTAAGGAAAAGGATAGTACCATATGCTTCTCCCCTAGGGTTTCAAACTAGCAATTTCATAATCTTAGAAATGAACAAGCAAATTTACCATAACCATTCAAAATAGGATGAAGAATTGCATATTTACTCACTTCATCAAGAATAATCTAGCACCAAACCCTATTTAAATACTTTTCACCATGAAAAAATGCCAAAATACACCAAGAATAACCTCTCCAAGAAGTTGTGCACCACTTAATTTACACCAAATACCCTTAAAGAGGGCCAAATATCAGACCTCACACTTGTGTGAGCGAAAGATGATGAAAAATACAAGAGATTTATCTCTTATTTATATAATGATAATGACCTTTAATAACAATTTAGTTCAGAAAAGGCAAACATGGCCAAATTACATCAAAAATCCAGTTTTTACATAAATTTAAAGAATTAAACCCTAAAATGTGCAGTAGAGGTGACGTCATGCCCTCTTAGGGTGACGTTGGACCTCATAAGTGGGACGTCAGGCTCCATGAGCATAACGTTAGGCCTTCCAAGGCCTCTGGATGATACCACACGTACCACCTGGAACACAACTTCCTCCATCATGTTCATCTGACGTTGGGTGACGTCTAGGGTCACAAGGGTGACGTCATGGGCCTCCCAAGTCCAACGTTCAGGCGAGAGAGAAAGATCCCCCTAGGTCTAGGCCTACCAAAGTGTCTCTGGTGGAACATCCTTCTTTTTCTCTGATGCAAGCCTCTGATGTATCTCTGCCCCTAGTTGGGGTCACAACATCCACTTGGTGGGATTTTAGCCCCATGGAGGTCTGAGCTAATCATCTCCCCATATGTACCTGTCCACTGGGCATGGTCCTGCAACAACAACAAGTACACTCTCCATGGGCTCATAACTCATAGGAATCATAGCAATGTCAATCACGTCTAATAATCAAATTTCCCAAACATGTGCATCAAACCCCCCTTTACCAAGACAAACGCTCAAAGACATTATGCAGTTTAACAAGCCAGGTTTGTGTTGACGCTTAAAAACACAACGATGAATATTGCTTGCAAATTATTGCCAAGCTCTATTATTTATTATAATAATAATAATAAACTAGTAGGTGGGACCCCCTTGTAGACTAGTGGCGCTATGATGGATATGTTGTGCTTATATATTTTGTTGTTGTTATGATGATGCCAACACAATCTTCTACAGTTGATTATTCAAATTATGGTTCAAAATGTTTTGGTGACATAAGTTGATGGTTGATTATTGCATGACACTGGATTGTTTTGATGTCCATTCGCAAATTATATTAAGGTTGTCTTATGGATAAAAGGATCATTATCGGCTTGGTTTGACATTGCAATTAGACATCGTTAAAGCAAGATTTGCCTCACCCTGTGCAATCTTGCACAGAGGGAATTTTTCCATTTCCCTATGCAAACTTGAAGTCCCTTTTTGCAAATCCCAGAGCTAAAAACATTGTTTTTCCACATATGCGTGCCTTGCCTATATTACAGCATGTGTATACGCAAGTTGCACCACTATAGACCGCGTACATCGCAAAATGTGCCCAAAATTAAAAACTAGTGTCGGGTTTCCATGTCACATCCCGAGATCAATGATCCTTGGCCTTCCATATACTAGAAACGTTCCGACTCGGCCCTTCAACTCCACTTGAAGGCTATAAATGGGCCAAATCAGAGCTATGGAAAGAGGAGAAAGAATTCAACTTTGAGAGCAAGGTTACTCTGGAGAAATTATTCACTTCACATTGAGTCTGCATCCCTTTGTCCTTTAAGTCTGAACACATTGTTCAACCCCCAAGCTCTTCCCTTATTGATTGAGAACTTTATTGTCTCTCTTATATGAGCTTGCCTTTGGTGGAGGATTGAAGTAGCGGAGGCCCAACTGGTAGGAACTTAGTTTCTCGGTTATGAACTATGCCGACACGAAAGTTTGTAACACATTCACTTTTGTTGATTATATCTTAATAGAAATACTCTTTTCTTGTCCAATTAATATCTTGCAAATATTTGAATTATTATTCCATGGGCGTATTTGTTATGAATGTTCATGGATTATGCTATTGAATGTGCTAACATTATATATTATCACCATATGCTTGTGTTGCTTGGTTTTTGAGGACTAGTTGCAGGCATATTGCTTTGGGTCAAGTGCTCAACGGTGGACTTCATCGAACGTCTAGACGAGGTAGGCCTCTTATCTTGTCTTGTTAGCATATTTTTTTATATAGCATACTTGAGATTAGAGTTGGTTTATGGAGTCATTTCCGTCTGTTGTGGTTTACCCCTAGCCATAGATATATTTTCCTCGTAACAGAATTGGCGACCATACTACGGATATAATCTTCTTTTGGGGGGGTTTGGAGTGTTTTTTTCCTTAGATTGCTCTTGTTCATATTGAGTTTCTTATCGTATGATTGCTTGACAGCCTATGTTCACTCTGAGTTTGAGTTTCTTAGCCTTCTCCTTAGCCTAGCTATGTTTTGACACATATACGCAGGTTTTTGCTTGACAGTCGCGTACATACGTGTGTTGTACTTTTGGAAGCTGCATACATATGTGATTTTCCCTTGAATAATCGCGTACATCAACCTTTGTTGCTTGATTTCTAGGTTTGGTGGTTGCTAGGTAGGTTCTGATGATTTTTTAGTCTTCTTAGGTCTCTGTGGTGACTGTTAAGTGTCTGTGGAATGACAGGAAACATGTCTTTGTTTGAATTTTTGGGTGGTGTCTTTCTCATCATCTTTTCATTTTGATTGCCCTTGCACCTTGGGCTAGTTGTTTTGCTCCTTGATATCCTACTTGGGTTGTCTCTGTCTATACACAGTAGAGTCTTTATATCAAGTTGTTGTTCAGTCCTTGAATTTTCATTCACTTATATTGAAAATACAAAATTATTAGGCATTTTACATTGATTGGCATTTTGATCTCTTGAGTCTTTGTCATTTATCTTAGTGCATGTAAAGAAAGATTGCATTTTATTTGCAATTGCATAATTGAATTGAAAAATTCATTTTTGAAAAGCATATCATTTATTAGAAATAGAGTTAGGACTTTGCATTGTATATATATTCATTTATTTTACTTGCTGAGTCATAATATCACTAGTTTCACAACCACACCTTTTGAGTAAGCAAGGCCATTAAAATTAACTCTATAATTTAAAATTGATTAGTAATAATTTTATTTTCTAGGGTGCACAAAATAGCTTAGGATTTAGAGCCTTGGAATAGGATTTTGTGAGTAAACTTCTCCAAGGCTATTAAATCAGCATGTGTCTGACTAAGGGAGTGGAGAAATTCGTTGTATAATCGGTAATATCAGGAGGCTTCGCTTACACCGGAGTTAAGCACGAGGTTGCGTGAGGTTGATTGAAGGGATATCCCCCCGATACCTTCTTACCGTCAGATATATTTTTGGGGATCTATT
>JASDQU010751016.1:2874-13849 GCA_032191745.1 Picea mariana | reverse complement strand
TAAATATAGTATATCAAGGAGCCAATAGGGGGATATAGAAAATATACTTTGTTACTCAAAAGTGACCATGGTATCCTCAAGACCCATCTTAGTATTTTAATTCATTTTGGGCTAACATTCAATATCCTCCTCATACTTAGTATCCACCCATGCCATGGAAGTAGTGGTATCATCGACAACCTTGAAACCAACTGTGTTAACGAGGTTAGTGAGGGCCTACCTTTGGAAACATGCCACAATATCCAACCCAACAACACCCACAATTTTTCCAAAAATAATTGCACTTGCCTTCAAATTAGCCTCCTCATTGAACTCCTAAAACTCCTAATCAACCATTCCTAACCCAAACAATAAATTGACTAAGCTTACTTAACATAGTTACCAACTTAACAAGAACTCTACATAGTTC
The DNA here is from genome assembly GCA_032191745.1 of Picea mariana. NCBI lineage: Eukaryota > Viridiplantae > Streptophyta > Pinopsida > Pinales > Pinaceae > Picea > Picea mariana. The sequence goes on along the minus strand of JASDQU010751016.1, from coordinate 13,440 downwards.
TCATTTTTTGGGGGTCCAATTTTTTACCCCGTTTTTTAAAATGGTGCTACCGGTAGCACCCCCTCTCCCTTTTTAGGTGGTTTTTCAATATTTCAAATTTTTCGATCCATAATGTTTCCACATTGTTTTTTCAATGCTTATTTTTCATCTATTTTCTAATTTTTCTATTTTTTTTTTATTCAAGTGTGTTTTTAGTCATTTTTCTATTCTTCTTTCAATCTTAAATTTTTTTTTTACCATTTACTTTTTTGAAGTTATGATTTTTCATATAATTATGTCTATGTAATTAATTTATTGTTCCATAGTTTTAAAATCTAGTGGAAAACACAATTTTTAACACATTGTTTACCTTTACTTCAATACATAGAAAAACATTGTAGTTAAATGACATTTTTTTTAATATTTAGAAAAAAAATATAATTCATTTTTTTTATATAAAAGAAAAACTGAAAAAAACTAATTAAAAAAATTGAAAAAAAATTAAAAATTAAAAAGCAAATTAAGATAATAAAACAAATTAAAGAAAAAACTTAAAAAACTAAAGAGGAAAAAAAAATACCAAAAAAATAATATAAATATATAAAGCTAAAACAAGAAAAAAAACAAAACAAAAGGTGAAAAAACAAATTTATGGCCCAAAAACTTTAGAAAAGTTTAAAAAACACAAAAAACAATTAAAAATATATATTAAAAAATACAAATTAAGACACCTACAAAATTCAATACAAAATTACAAAAAAAATAATTCTTTTTATAAAAAAACTTAAAAATATGTAAAATTTTATAAAAAAACAAATGAATTAAAAATAATATGCATCAGTGATGGGAGGTCATGGGGGGTGATGTCGGGCATCACCCCAGCCCCCAGGGGCTAAGCCCTGGTCCCCTGGGAACCATGGCTTAGCACATGGGGGTTGGGGCGATGCCCGACATCGCCCCCCACGACACCCACAATGCCCAACCAACCTGTGCAGGCTGGTGGGATTAAATTTGTTTATATTTGTGTTTTTTTTATTTTTTTACTTTAGTTTCAATTAAAATTGATAGGTTTTGTATTGTAAAATTGTTTTTAATTTTTTATTTTTTTTTGGTTTTCTATTTTTTTAAATATGATTAGAAGTTTATTTTAAATTTGGTTTTAAAATTTTCTTTTTATTATTTCGTTATTGATTTTAATAAAATTGCTTTGTTTTCATTTAAATATTGTTTTTAAAATATATATCTTTATTTTAGACATTTTTTTTGGTTGAATTTTGTTATTTTTTTTCCTTTTTCATTTACTTTTTAAAGGTTTTTTAAAGATTCTTTTGTATAAAAATATATATATAAAAAATTTAAATTATTGTTTTTGGAGGCAAATTTTATTTTATTTTTAGTTATTTTTCTTTTTCACCTTGTTTTTTAATCTTTTTTGTTTTAAATTGAATATTAATATATTTTTTTAAATGTTTTTTTTTTATCATTTAAAAAAACAAATAATTGCGAAGATTTTTTCCTTTCTATTTATTTATTTTTTAATGTAAATTAAAAAAAAAAAATTGCAAATAAATTTTCAAGTGACCATTTGGGGTCCAATTTTGGGTTGTTTATTTACATAGGGATTTGTTGTCAATGTCAGAATTTCAATTAGGTCGTAAAGAGTTATGATTTTCATGTTTAAGAAAAAACATTTTGATTTACGTAGCATCAGTTTTTTATTTAGGTGTTGATTTTAAGGTTTTTCTGAGCTATTGTCTGAGTTTTGAATGCCATGTTTGAAAAATGTTGTAATTTTGACCTCGTTTTAAAAAATGGTGCTACCGATAGCACCACTTTTTGATTTGGGGGTTGATTTTCATGTTGTTTATGAAAAAATATGGGTTTTAAGGGCCAGAGTTCTCATTTTGAGGTCACAGTTCTCGTTAAGTCGATAACTTTGTTACTTACAGTGTTGATTTGTCTGGTTACCCCACATATTTTATCTCACATGTGGATTATAAAGATATCCATTTGTGCTCAAGGAGAGTAGTGAATAAAATAAATTCTCCAATCATCTTGAACAACATTATGAAGAAGTTCYTRACCCACTATAATATCATGATGATCAGTCTATTGAAAATTTTGGTAATCAAATTCATGTGGTAGGACAAAMCACTTCCMTAGGAAATTCAAACTATCCACAACCATTTAGTGATTCCCAACTTCCTCCCTATCCAGAGAGGTTAAGTATGGAAAAACCAATTACTCAGCTTGACTTTTATTTCCTAGGATAATTGTGAAATGTTTGTGTCAAAATCCCYTTATTCCAAGCAATCAAAKATTTCCTTATTTATGCTAAATCCATTTGTGAGCTATTCCTAAGGAATCCCAATAAGGAAAAGAAAGATCYCTTAATTTTCCATGTTATTGTTCATCTTGTTGACTTGATGCTTGGGAATGTTCTTATGGCCAAGTATGTTGACCCAAAAATCCGTATAGYCAATGTTCATATCAACAACATTCCCATTTCAAACACTTTGATTGACTTAGGGGCTTCCATCAATGTTATGACTAAGGAAAATATGGAGAAACTTTGATTGCTTAATTTACTTCAAACTCCTACAGTCCTTCAATTGGTTGATTGATCTATCGTAGAGTGAGAAGGTATATTAGAAGATGTTGTGGTTTCCATGGATTCATCGGACTATCCTACAAATTTAGTGGTATTACAACCAAAATCCAACCTTGGAGACTACCCATTGATTTTGGATAGGCCATGGTTAGCCACTATAGATGCATACATTGGCTATAGATATGGTGATATGACCATATCTCATGGAAATTCCACTAAGAAACTCACCTTATGTCCTCCTTCCAAGTCGTCTATAGATCAAGAGATGCTTATTTGGGTAGAAAATGAGGATAGTTATGATGATATTATTTAGCCACTTCTCACACTTGATCAAGCTCTAAATTTTAAGGATGAGACTAAATATCATTAGATTAGGAATTTTATAGCCAATCCCTACTCATTTCATCATCCAATTTTCCAATCCGTTAGTCATATCTTGGACAAGTATCCTCAAGAAAAATATTTAGTAACTACTCTATCATTTCAATTCAATTCCATTCCTTCTCCTTTATATGTTGTATCAAAATATCATAGCACATCAGTGGAAATTAGCCCAGGAAAGACACTTAAGATCAATCCTTGGTTAAAGGCCTCTTAGAAAGACCAATTGATTAAGTTACTATAGAGGACCAAACGTTTCTCTACCTTTTCGTATTTCTACAGATGCCTCTGATACCACCATTGGTGTTGTACTTGGAGAAAAGGAATATCAATGACCATATGCTATCTACTTCATAAGTAAATATGGTAATCGAAAAGGATTTTCCTGTAGTTGCCCATGCTATTAATAAATTTTGTCATTATATAATTGGTTATCCCATATTTATGCATACTCATCATTCATCCATATGTGATTTGATGAATAAACCTATAACTAATGGTAGAGTGATAAGATGGATATTATTGCTACAAGAGTTTGACATCACCATCCTTGATAAGCTAGGTAAAGAGAATGTTGTTGCTAACTTTATTTCCTAGCTCACTAATGATGGGGATGTCATTCCTATTGAGAATGTTTTTCTTGATGAATGTTTATTTGCATTATCTATTAACACACAGTGGTTTGAATATATTTCCAACTACTTGGCTACAAGGAAGCTTCTAAATCATATTTCACCAAAAGAGCGACAAATAATTGTCAAGCAAAGTGCAATGTATTCATGGGTATATGGCCATCTTTTTCGCACAAGGACAGATCTTATTATTTTAAATTGGGTTCGAGAGGATGAGGTCTCTAACATCCTAAAAGCATGTCATGATGAACCTTGTGGAGAGAAATTTGTTGAAAAAAGGACTGCAAAAATATTTTTCACTTAGGATACTATTACCCCACCATCTTCCAAGATGCCACAACGTACGTGAGAATTTGGGATAGCTTTCAAAGAATGGGATGACCTGTACAATTAGATGAGATTCCCCTTCAACCTCATCTTATGGTTGAACCTTTTGAAAAATAGGCTCTATATTTTGTGGGACCTATCAACCCACCATCCAAGAAGAACATATATATATCGGTATGCATTGATTATGTGACCAAAGGGTTTGAGGCCAAGGCTCTTACAAAATCAACATAACAAGTTGTAAAATATTTCCTACACAAAGACATCTTTGTTAGATTCAGAGTTCATCATGAGATTGTTATAGACCAAGGGATGCAGTTCACTTCAAAACTCATTCAATTCATCACCAAATAGTACTAGATCAGGTATAGAACCTCCACACCTTATCATCCATAAGATAATAGGTAAGTTGAAGTCACTAGAAAATTTTTGGAATCTATCTTGACCAATATTGTGTAGATACATCATAGATATTGGGTTAGTAGGCTTTCAGAAACTTTGTGGGTTTACTTTAATACATGGAAAAACACTATAGGCATTACCCCCTATGAGCTTATGTGTGGTAATCATGTATTTCTTCCTATTGAGTTTGAAGTTAAAACACTAAGGAATATTGTGGAGGTGTGATGGCTCTTTCTAAAGCCCAAAATCATCACTCGGAGAAGATTAATGAACTTGATGAAAATTTTCAATCTTTCTTGGATCATAATTTTGTTGTACAACAACAAAGGGCCAAGTGGTATGACAGGTTAATCAAGAAGAAAAAATTCCAAGTAGGAGATTAGGCCCTATTGTTTGATTCATGATTCAGGGACTTCAATGAAAATATTTTCACTTGGTGGCTTGACCCTTATGAGGGTGACACTATCTATGAAAATGTCTCTATCAAGTTACACATAATTAATTGGCCAATGGCCAATGGCCAATGATTAAGGTCGTCTCACAAACCATTGTCAAAGGATTTTTTCATTAGAGATATCACCAAGCAATTATACATGGATATTGTTGGTGCAATGACTACGTCACTTGCCCCTACAACTAGTTTTTATTTGGGTTGTACTTAAAAAATAAATAAATAAATGTGATGGTGAAAACCAGTTTTCAGGTGCCATCGTACCTTCGAGTGTTAGAAACATAGTCTCTGGCTAGAATTTATTGGATTTCATAAATTTTAATTGTAAAAACTCCCTTGGGCATAGTTAGACAAATCTTGTTTGAAAATAGGCTTGCTTGACGAACTAGGTTTGCAAAAAAAATAGATAGAACATCCAAGCAATAAAATCTCTAACTTTGTTGTTTAGATTTTGTAGTTTATTTCTTACTACACAACCTCTTTATCCCTTAGTTTCATGATGTCATGGATCTAGAAGGCATATTTTTTTTCTCTTATATTGTCATGGATCCAATAATTTGTTATTGATCTTTCATATTGTTGTGGATCCACCAATCTGTTGTCGACCCACCAACCTACAACATTTTCTAATCATTTCAATCATCATTTTCATTTTTATAGATCCTTTGCCTCCACCATTATTTTGTGTTACAAATCAACTAGAGTGCCACAGATCTCACAACATGTCCACCTCTATGTTCCAACTACATATTCTTGTTCAAGATTCTTAACTGTTTGCAACAACTCTTTTTCTTCGATTCTTGTGCACTCCTCATGAGACACCATCTTGGTTCACTTTATTTAGTTATTTTACATTGCTATATATCCTCCATTCTTTGTGCTGCTTTATATCCTTGATATGGATTTTTGTCATAGTCCTTTGCAGTAGTTTGCATTGTTTTTGTATATGCATGGGGTAAATATAGGTACGAATCCTTCTATATTGATTCTTCAGTTTTGATGTTGCTTCAAGTTCATTTTTAAAATTTTCTTAAAGCATTTCTTACTCTTCCCATTTCCTTTGTCATTCTCCTTCCCATTTTCATTCTTATTTATTGTGATCAACAAAGTTTTTTCATTGGGTTGGGGGATAGGCCATGTCCTGCTTGGTTGTATCAATTCCAAGTTATACATGTACCTTTCAACCACTTCAACCACCAAAAGGGTGTTTCATATTGCATATTTCACCTTATATTAAACTTCACCATACTATATTTACCTTCTCAGCATGACAAATATTCCCATAATTGTTATACTCCATGCGATGTTCATTCTTTCTAATTTTTTTTCATCGCCTTCCAAAACAATCAAACAAGTTGAATTTTAATCAGAGCCATAAAACCCTCCTCCTCCTTACTACCATATTAGGTTTTGTGATTCCACGTGAACCCATCAAGATAGACCTCTTACATGTCAACCTAGTTGTTTTGCATATCTTTCAAGAACTAGGTCGGCTTACATATTTTGAAAATGTTGCATGTAATATTTTTCGTGATGATAAATAGATGGAAATAGGGGTACTTACTACTAAATATCCAACTACATAAACCCAAGGAGATGAGAATGTGATTCCATAAGAGGGGATTTCCAAAAAAAAAATAGAAAATACATCTACTCTTTTGAAGTTAACCAGTTAAAAGTTGAGGCCATGAAGTGGAGAAAGGTCATTGAATCATTTTATTCGGGGAGTGGATTCATTATAGGAACATCAACAAACTATCAACACTATGATCGAATGATGGACAAATTTTTATATAGAAACCAAAGAGAAATTGCAATCTTTAAGGTAGAAACAAAAAGAAGCCTAGAAAAATCAAGAACGGGTGCAGACTTTGAAGGAGTAAAAGCAGTGATTGTGTAACTTGGCTCATGCAACCTTCTCTTATTATTATTATTTATAGAAGCCTCTCTCTAGTCTATGTTGTTTTCTTATAACATAAATTGTCATCATTTTAGATGATATCTATGGCTTTAGGTAGGCTCCATAACATATTGAATCCTAAACATTTTTGGAGAGTGTATGATAGTTGTAGTGAAGAAGACTAGAATATAATGTGTGAGATTTATCAACTTGATTTTCTCATAAGTAGTCACAAAAGTTGTAATCCTAGTCCCTTTTTAGGAGATGTTAAACTGCAAGATTTTACTTATTTTATGAGCTGTCAAGATTCACTAGAGCTTGATGTTATATCCTATACAAATTATGATGAGACACATGCTAACCAAAGGGTGAGGGGAGAGCATGAGCATAAAAACTTACTTAAATATAATCATTTTATTCCAAGCCTCCAATAGAATCAAAGAGTTTATGTTTTTGAATATATAGACATAATAGCTCACATGAGACTAAACTCCTTGTTGGCTTCCCCCAAAAAAATGGGATTGTTTGATTGAGGATCAAAATAAAAGAGAATCGTTGGCTATCCTAACTTTAGCATAGCCTTAAACAAAAGTGAAAGATATATAGACTTCTTGAAATGATGTGGGATTCAGTGTATTGATATGTGATTTCATTTTCCACTCATTTGGTGTATTTCACCAAAGTATCGATATTGTTTTTCTTGGGAGCCACGGGAAGAGGAATTTTTTTGGGAGAACGTTGCCAGAAAATTTGTTTATTATGAGAGGGGGGGAAGTAGGTCATACCTCCTACAACTAGAGTAAGATCCATTAGAAGTATTATTATCATGTTCCTTTTATTATTATTCTAATGATTAGGTTGCATGAGGACATGGAACAAATTTAGCTAAGGGGAGATGATGACCTCTATTTTTACCATCCTTTAATCACCCTTTTTCATGTATATTTATCATCTATACCTTATTTCCACATTTTTGATAGTCAAATCCATGAATTAGGGCTCAAGGCAATTTTTGTCATGAACTTTAAGTTTCATTTGATTTTTCATTGAACCTTAGATAAATGACAATGTGCTTTGTATTTATTTTGTTGAATAATGAATCAATTCAGGATATGTTACAAATCTGAGTGCCACATGTCATTGCTAACAGTTTGTTTCTATGGATCTGCATGCTACAAGTCCACATGTTCTAAGGACAACACTAGTTGTTATAGCACATATGGAGGGGATTTCTATGGATCAATTAAGGTAGATCGATGTAGTTGAGAAGGTGCACACTACTACAAAAATGTTGTAGATACCATATAATTGTGCCTTTATGTAGTGTTCCCCACTACTAAACCCATAAAAAGATTGATACCATTAATGTAAAATAAATGCATCATGCTAAAAAAAACACATACACTTAACAAAAATTCCAATAAAAATGAATGCAACTAATTTACCATACACATAATAGCATGTAATTACTCAAAATCACAAAGTTTATGCACAACAATTTAAACCCATAAATAAAGATATTGAATGGGGATAAAACACTTGTCTTTTAAATCAAATGTGCAACCAGTTGTAGAGGATGGACATTCCACCCAACCATATATTTGTTGCTCCAAATATCAATAACAAGTCACCCCTAAGATGGGGCTAAGAGTCCACAAGAAAGGGTGTCCATTGTCCACTCACAACCAGCTAGATGCCTATAGTCATCCCAATCCACTAGATCTCTTCCACACAACCTGAACAACCCAATGAATTGGATCCCCTTATCTACTACACAATCCCTCAAGACATCCCCCTTTCCTCCAGGGCTCCAGCACAGGTTTTCTAAGAATCTCTCTCGTTGGGGACTTCAGGGAATTACAACTACAACATGAAACTCTCAACAACAAATTATTTTCTATGCACAATAATACTCACTCTATAGGCCTCACAATATGATTCTTCGTTTGTTTTACAACTCCCACACACTGCCCATAAAACCCACTATGGCTCTCTTTCAATTCCATCAGTCAACACCCTCTTGTTGTACCAATATCTACCTATAAAAACTGCCCTCTTTTCCCATAATAATTCATTTTCCCCCATGCAAGTTGACTCTCACACTCCCCAATGTTGATTGTACTTCATCCCCATGCTCCCAATAACTATGGGATATGACTTCTCACACCCACCCTCTTATATGTAATCAATGTTTTGGCTCTCATACACTTAAGGGGAAAATTAGAAGGTTCACTCAAAAAATCAATTTTAGGAATGGTTTGGGATTTAAGACACATGAACAAAAAACCCCTTAGACCCATCCTCTCTTGTAGAAACTCGACCCCCATGACTCGGTCCATGTCCATTTGTAGCCTACATCACATTTTATTTTATTATTTTTTATATACAATGCTTACATATTCATCACTTGGCCCATGACCATATATCATATTTACATTATACATTATTAAACTAGGGATAAAAATAGGGATGTTACACTTTAGTTCTCTTTGCCAAAATGATTATCCAGTTATAACAATGACTCATCAACACACAATCTAGAACTAGATATACCTCTTTTCTTGGATATATTCCAACATCTTGTTTTTGTCTTAATTTGATTCCATAAATATATATAAAAAAGATATTAATGTTAGTAGTTTGTTAGAGATCGGTGTGTGTGTGTGTGTGTGTGTGTGTGTAGTAATAATAATAATAATAATAATCCTTTAAGGGTGTGGACAGTAATTAATAAGAAGAATTGCTCTGATAATATATACATCTTTATTCTATTATTTGAGTATAGTTCAATGAGTTTGTTGTGTTTGCTTGAACGGCTAGGTTGATAGTTTAAGTTAATGTTGTTGTATTTTGTTCCAACAGTCTATTCCCAAGGATATAGGGACCGCCTTTGAGAATAGGTGCTATATTTTTTAAACTAGTTCTTAGTTATATTATGATGCATATTTGAATTTTATAGCATAACGATTTCCTTTACAATATGTAATAGATTAGTTTCACAAACTAGTTAATTTAATCATTTGCAATCCTATAGTGAATCTTCTCTTCATAATTTTCAAGCACTGTAGAATTTGATTTAATCATGCAAGTGTGGGTGAGGTTTTGTGGAAATACATTAGATGTTAATTATAATATTTGAGTTATGCAAAGTATGAGTTTTCTATAGACGTCTTTTATGTAACAAGTAGCTTCAAATAAATAGTTTATGTCATTTGTTATTAAGTAGAAGCATTAAAATAATTAGTGATGAAATTGACCTCTAAGATCTTGACATTCAATTCTTGGTGTTTCATAAGCATTTAGACCCATGATTTGACAACATAAATGCACGAGTGATCTAGCCCTTACTGTTGTCAATAGCAATATGGTTATTTGGCTTGTCATTTATTCATACTAATTTTCGAATCTTTAAAAAATTGAGCATTCTCACCCTCAACCTATGTACTCTGGATATGCTTTGTTGGGAATTATAATCTTTTAGCTAAGCCAGCATTGATGAAATTATGGTTTCTACTACAGTTTATAAAAACAATGATCTTTTCTTGCTAAATGCAATATCTAAGAACATGTAATAGGAAGTTGTCGCATGAAAATAAACCCTTGTGTATCTCATTATCCTTCTTCACAATATGAGACCACATTTCTATAAATTCTTGTCCATAAGCTTCATCTGAAAGTGCCATCATCTTGTCATGGTTAAGTAATTGCCACCATGTGCCATCATCATCTTTTAAATTTTATTGTACCCGATATTTCTAATCATTTTCCCATACTCTATTTGTTCGATTGATATATTCTTCAATACTAAGACTATCACATTTTCCTATAAAAATAATATTTCTTACTATAACCCAAAAATATGACCAAGGTTTTGAAGAAATAA
>JASDQU010751015.1:41616-57117 GCA_032191745.1 Picea mariana | reverse complement strand
CATTTAATATATTGTTTCTAAATATTTACCCAAACTATTTAATATTGAACACAATTCTATAATTGAATTTCTCATTGTTTTGTTTTATTATAAAGTCCACTTTATTTTGACACAAAAATATTTCAAGATAATAAAAACTAACACAGTGCACACACACAAATCAAAATGCAAATCAATTCTTATAAAAAATCATTAGTTAATGTTTTTTTATATGAAAATACCATACAAAAATTGAAAGTACTATTAAATTTATCAAACACAACCAAATAAAAAAACACATCTTATTAGCCATATAAAACATTGTCATACAAAAAATATTATTAAAATGTACTAATTACTAAAAATCATTATTCTCTATAAAATTATTTGGATGGCTAACCTATTACATTTCTCCTAATCCTATTGTAGTATTGAGAAAATGATTCTTCAATGATATTTTATCTACAAATATGAACTAAAAGAAAGCATGTGCAAGTTTTTGCATTTAAACCAAGAAAAATTAATAACTCAAGGACATCAATGTACATCCACTTGAAAACATACTTAGTCCTAAGTCATATAAATAATAACAATCTACTAGAAGAGAGGTTAATAGAACTAACACTAGATGGAGCTGCAAAGTTTTAATTTGGATTAGAAATGGAGATATTCATCTCAATAGACTTGTCCAAACATTTGTCTTTCATGCCTTGTAGCTGAAAGAATTGTTCAATGGAGGTTCACTAATGATAAATTTTCTTGACATGTGTTTGATGTATGGGATGACCCGGGTTCTACCTTAGTTCTCCAACAAAACCCTAGAAACCATAGGCCCTTCTGGAGACTAGAAGAAACATTGCACACAGAGTGCACAATGCAGTCTCACCCGAGATGGCTTATGGGTGATTGCATGAATCAAATGAAGGGTTGATGCTCATGGGGAATTTAGACATACTTTTTATTTTCTCTTTACTTCAATTTTCATCATATCTAGCATTCTCTAATCATATTCATTCATTAACATTCATTCTAAAGTAAAATAACATAAATGATCTAGTGCGCACTGCATTCTAACTATAACAAATTCATTCATTCATTTCATCATAAGCCATTGCAACACATAAAAGAAAAAATTCCACTCAATGAGACAATATTTTACCATGGTTCACCCCCTTGGGCTACACCCACAAAGATATGGAATTGTCTACTTCTTTATTCATCTTCATCAATTCCTTGTGTTACGTGCATTACATCAGAAGTGCATAGCTGCACATGTATAGGTGAGGATGACCAGTTTCACATGAAGGATGATAGCTTGTGACCTAGACATCAGTTACAATCTATAAGTCTCCAAAACTAACTCAACATCAGTTCCACAACTCTCAACCAAAACTAGTAATTGCGACTTATACTCATAAAAAAACATACCAAAAACATACCTCTTATCTTCCTCATACAACATATATTTATACTACAAAAAGTGGGTTAAACCCATTACATCATGACCAAAACCCTAACCCTAATTGGATTAGGTTTTTCCACATTATAACCTCTTGTGTGTGGCTAGTCCTTGATCCAACCATTTCCTTGTCATGTTGTCCTTCTTTCTGCCTTTGACTTTCTACTTCTTCATGTTGTTTTTCCTTGTTCTTTGGCGCACACTCCTTTTCTGTTCCTTTTCACAACTTCTTCCTTGATTTCTATGTTGTTTCCAAAATAGATTTTGCCAAAATGCCTCCAACACTAACTTATGTCTTGTCCCGAGCAACTTAGGAAGTGTTTTCATCCTTTACTGACTGCTCCAACTCCTAGAATATTCCTGAAATCTCTTCAGCTTGAGTTTTTTCATGTGTGCTCTTCTCAACTACAAAATCCAAAGTCTGTGAAATTATGTTCTCCTTCACCAATTCTTCAATCTCCAAAATAATTTTCCCAATATCCTCCTTGGTTGTATCGATCTCAATCAACATTTTCTCTACTCTCTCTTGTAGTGGCTCCAACTGCACCTGCCTCGACTGCTTCTCTTCCTATATACTTTTCATCTCTTCCTGCAGGTTCTTCAAGTCCTGCACACTTATTAACCTATATTGAATAGTCACTTTGTTATGTTTTTTCTTCAAGTCCTGCACTGCAATGTTTACTCCTTATTCTTTCTTGTTTAAGTCTTGTAATTTGTCACCCTCTTGTAGACTTGTCCATAAATGTGTGCTTCTATCATATAACTCTATGATCTCCTGGAAGCTCTACGCAATTTTCTCCTTATGATCTGTCACCTCCTACACCCTTTGTGATATGACCTCTAGTGGAGTGCTTGTTTGTAAGAGTGCCATCAATTATGTGACATGGATTTATAGTTTTCCATTGTCTACACTATCTTCTCAATCTTCTTTTTTTTTTTTCCATCCTTTGTGCTGTCAGGAATCATCTTGACTACTTCTTCTATGCGCTGCTCTATCTAGTCCCTATGCAAATTTTCTTAATCTCTCTCAACCTATACCTAGTTTATTGTTATCTTTAGTGTATCACTTACTTGCTTGGCCAATTCTAAATCTGTTGCATCTGCTTGGTCTCTCGATTTTATCTCATGTGTGACTCTAACTTGATGTTTATACAACAATTTGGTTTGGACCTTGGCTAGTGACAATTTCAAGTGATAAATGTTATTCAACTGATTTTGCGTTGTCTCCTCATCCACTTGCAACATATCCTGATTAATAGGAAAATTTCCCCTCCCCATGGTTATCACTTGTACTGTTTCCTGTGATGGCACTCTCTTTTCCTGTGTAGTCTTCGGTGGTTGTGCCTATTCCTTCTACTGCACTATGTTCAACAACATTTGTGCCAATGTCTCCTTAATATCTGTCAGTTTTTTAATGATCTCCTCTCTTTGCTTCTCAACATCGTTCCACAAATATTCTGCATGGTCCTGGACCTTTTCGGCGACCATCTTCGCATCATCTTATGTAATTGTAAATTCAGGGACGCTCTTGTGCACCTTCAGATTCTTGCGTTGTCCTCCTAACTTTAAGACTTTCCTCTTCATATACAAAGTTTCTTTCTATGTTGATTTTGTTGGTATCTCCAAGTCTTGTATATATCCTCCTCTGAGTTCCTCCCACGTAGGAACATTAAAATCCTTCTTCTCTCTTCCATTAGTATAATTCAGTTGTGTTCCTCCATTTCTTACTTATGTGTGTTTCTTCTCCTGCGCTGAGGGATTTGGAATGTTTGTCTCCCTTGGTTTTCTCACTGTCGTGCTCCCTCCATTATCCTTGGTGTGCTATGCATCTTTCCTCATTTTTGTTGCTGGACTGTTGGATTTCTGTGACATGCTAGCCTCTAATGTCTACTTTCCTTTTGTTGCCTTATTTGAAGTCACTGGTACCTTCCATTCATCTGGATAGTATTTCATGGCCCATTAAACCTCCTCTCCAGTCACACAATATGTCATATGTATCCAATTCTTCTTTGGATATATTATTTCCTGAATCCACACATTGTGTCTTGACACCTAAAATATGGCTATGTGTTTATGTTCCTCCACCACTTCTGGTGGAATCCTCCATGTCTCAACAACCTTTTCCTATATTTCTTCAAAATACATCGCAAATGTGCTATAATTATCCTTCCTTGACTTTGAATCTGATCTGTGCCACAAAGTTGTGTATTTTGTTGCGCGACACTTCCCAATCCTTTGGAAAAATACACTGTATTTGGGGTGTCCCCAACCCACCAAAGCTATGAGTATGATCAACCATGAAAAGTGGAACTGTGTTCCCAAATATTGGGCATCTTGGCAGTGATCCAAAAATAGATTCAATAAATATGGGGCACAACTTAATAAGCTTCATTTCATGCACTATGCGACTGCTTATATGACACATGATGGTGATTCCTCTTTGTGAAACTTACTCAATAGTTTTCATGGCATTAAATTAGTTTCCACTTGTCGCAGGTTCACTAATCCCGTTGATTATTAATCCTATTGAACCCTTGTTAGTGTTAAACTTCTTCTTCATTTATTCCTCAATAACCTTCTCCTTAGGCTTGTCATCTAGGTATTGCTCCGGATTTTCTCCATTAGTTGGAAGACCTGTTATTTCTGCAATCAATTCTAAATCAATTGACACTGGTCTTTCCATCGATAGAACACCTCCATGCACTAAGACTATAAATTGTTTAACATAGTTATTAACATCTTTAACCCTTCCAAGATGTGCAATTTTTAATAAGTTCATTATTCATGTAGTGTAGAACCTTGTAATCCATTGTTTTGGTTCTAATATTGGAACTCTTGAGGAACATATCCCTTTTATCTCCATATATACCTGTGGCTTGAACTTAGGGAACTTGTCCCTATCTACAATGTCATGGTCTGCATATTTTTTTTTTTTTTAAATAAAAAGGGGTGGATCCTATTATAATAAAAAAAAGATCATACAGTAACTGTTAATGATGCCAGTTGTCCCGCCTAAACAGGAAACCGGGACAGCCGGATGTCCTGTGCTAGGTGTGACTCTGTTACCAAAATATACATGGAAATGCCCTGCCCGAAGGAAACCAGGGCTATTATACTAATAAGTTGCAAAAAGTATGCCATAACTAGGTGTAAAGAAACTGAGCAAGCTAACTAAACTAGAACATCAGAGATACTTCTAACCGGAGGCTTCAGTGAATCATTTTGCCCATGCGCTTTCTCTCATTCCTCTGCTGTCGCCAGTCTTCTAGAAGCGAGTACGTCTATGCACACATCGAACATTTCCGCTGTGGAAGATTCTTGGAGTGGGCCGCAAAGAGCATGTCCAACCTTTGGTCAATCCTGGCGAGGCGAAAAACTTGGTCGTCCATTAGACTCCTGAGCTCGAAGATGAGTGGAAGGTGCCATGATTCTGCGAAGGGTGGTTGTTCCAGCCCACCGCTAACGTCGGGTGCTGGTTGCCTGGAGTCCATCTCTGCTCTGGTCAAAAGCCCTGGTGGCGCCTCCGTCCCTGTGGTGCCGTCGAGAGGGGTTTCCTCCTCCACGAAATAGGTTGGGAAGAAGACCGCCGAGCTGTCGGCCTTGAGGTTCTGCAAGGTGTCCTGGGGCGGGAGCTTGTTGTCCTTTTCGAGTTCAATTGAGGGGTGGCTCTGCATGGCTTCCTCCAAACTGATTTCCTCTATGTACGCCATGGGAGGCATCTGTGGTTGCCTTCTGCGTCGGGTGGATGCTATGGCAAGTGCCCGTTCAAATTTTTGTTGTCGTTGGAGCCAGGACTCAGCCCTGTATCAAGCGGCCCCTCTGCGCAATTTCCCTCTCAGTCTTGGCATTGCAGAGATCCTGGAAGGGGCCCAAGTTCCTATCTGATTGGCCTCTCTTATCCTTAGCTTTAGCGGGGCTCTGAGTCTCTGCTCGAACGGAGTGTGCGGCGAATGCGCTGGTGGAGTGAGCATTGCGAGGAGCCAATGCCTCTCTTCATGATTCACCCCTGTGATAATACGCAATGCTACCATGACCACCATAGCCATTAAGGCTTGGAGTTGGGTGCTCTGTAGACTGGTACAATTCCCTCACGCGAGAGGGCTCGTCAAATGGAGGTGGTTGGTGCAACCCATGGCTAATTAATGGCAGAAGGGCGCTTGTCGGTTGATGCATTAATAGTGCGTCCCAACGACAGCCCGCGTGTCCCCTGTTGTCTTCGTGTCACCCCATCTGGGGGGGGGTAGGTCCCTATTGGCTAAGGTTTGGCACCTGGTGAAGATGTCTGAGCGTTCTGAGACATGGTCCATCCAACAGGTGTAATCATCTTCCTTTTCGGCTGCTTCGTTTGCTAGGCAATCTGCTACTCTATTTGCCTCTCGCTTCACGTGGGAAGGTATGATGCTGAGAGTGGGTATGAGGAGGCATTTGAAATCTTCTAGCATTCCTGAGAGTCTCCATCTCGGTGAGATCTTTGAAGGGAGACTCCCATTTAGAATCTTGGTGATTAAGTGGATGATGACTTGTGAGTCTCCTTCCAGGACTATGTTGCGGTAGTCTTTGTCCATTGCTGCTTGCAGGCTTCTCAATACGCCTGTTAGTTCTGCAACATTGTTTGTCATTTCCCCTAAGAAGCCTGCTAACAGTCCTATGATCTTTCCTTCAGAGTCTCTGATCACTGCTCCCCATCCCGTTGTTCCTGGGTTGCCTTTGGCGGCTCTATCAAAGTTGATTTTGATGAAATGGGCATATGAGGGGACCAAGTGATTGGGCTGGTCTAAGGAGGTTTGTTTGTCCTCGGGATTGGATGGTTGATTGGGATGGGGTGCCAATGCTGGAGAATACACTGTTCTTCTGGAGTGCACCTGAGGTCCTCCTCTTTCCAGGATTTGCTCCTAACTGTTTCCTTGATTAATGAGTTGATTGTTCCCCATGTGACCTCTGGAAAGGAGGCCTGTGAGTGGAAGATTCTTCTGTTTCTTTCCTTCTAGAGATGCCAGAGTATAAATCCTGGTAAAATCTGCCATATGTGGTTTAGGAGCTCGCTTTTGTAGGAGATGCGGTCCCAGTGCTCTATTGTGTCATTGTTCCTGTGTTGACTAG
The DNA here is from genome assembly GCA_032191745.1 of Picea mariana. NCBI lineage: Eukaryota > Viridiplantae > Streptophyta > Pinopsida > Pinales > Pinaceae > Picea > Picea mariana. The sequence goes on along the minus strand of JASDQU010751015.1, from coordinate 50,579 downwards.
ACTTGCGCATGATTTGCGCACTTTGATCCCATACACTTTGACTATAGCGGCACCCATTGAAAAGATGTTCTTTGGTTTCTTCTTGTTGATAACATAGAACATAGAGGGAAGGCCCAATAAAGCCCCTTTTCCTGAGATTGTCCCAAGTTAGAGCCCTATTGTGCACCACCAACCACAGGAAGGTGGAGACCTTAGGCCAGAGAGCAGAGTTCCAGACTTTGCTCCAAATGGGCTCTTTAACTTTGCCTTGGGGGTGGCTGTGTATGGAGTAGGCTTCCTTTATTATGAAGGTCTCAGTGGTGGAGTATCCCCATCGCAAGATGTCCGGCCCTTCTCTTGTAGAAATTTTCCGTCGGTTGGCTTGGGTGTGCCAGCCTTCTAAGTTGAGATTCTCAGGGATGCCGAGTTCTTGGTGAGAGGTTTTCCATTGGCGCCAGTGGAGGTGCTGCCCATGAGGTTTCCAAAGATCTTTGACCTTTAAGGAGGCATGTGGATCAATAGCTCCTCTAAGGGTGGCTAGGTCTTCTATTTCATTCAGGGGTTTGACTTGCTACCAGGAGTCATGCCAGAGCATGGCACTCTCTCCATCTCTGACCTGCTAGAAGGCATGGTTCTGTACCAGAGTGCGGTTTTGCCAAGCGGTGTTCCAGATGTTGGATCCTTGTATTCTGTAGTTATGCCTGATCAGTTGATTGTCAGGCGTTAGGGGGGAATATTTGTGCCTCCAGATTTGCGCCCAGGCCACTGTAGGAGTTTTTAGCCAACGCCACCAGATTTTGGCTCCCATGACTTGCTTGAGTTTCCCCGGGTCCCTTAGGCCTAGTCCTCCTTGACTTTTTGGCATGCAAGTTTTGTCCCAGCTCACCAATGCCCATTTCTTGTTTGGTTGATGTCCGTGCCAGAGAAAATTACGTTGAAGGTTCTTTATGGATTTGATAACATGTTTGGGGGCCGCTAGGACCGTGAAGAGATAGGTGGGAAGGGCCTGCAAGACTGATTTTGGGAGGACTAGCCGGGAGGCAATATTGAGGGGTCTGAAGGTCCAATTGCGTAGTCTGCTAGAAATGGAGAGGACAAGGTTGTCCCAGGAGATATATCTGGTAGCAGTGCATGTGAGGGGGATGCCAAGGTAATTGGATGGAAGGGAGCTCCTGGGTATGCCTAGGAGTCTGGAAATATGCGTTTGAACAGGGACAGGAGTATTGAAAAAGTAGAGCTAGGACTTGTCTAGGTTTAGAGACATGCCGGATGCTTCCATGAAGTCGGAGAGGATGGAGTTGAGTGTATTGGCCTCCCAGACCATGGGGGAGTTGAGAAGGAGAGTGTCATCTATGAATTGGCTATGGGAGAGAGCTGGCTGAAGATTGTGGAGAGGTAGACCTTTGAGGGAGCCATCTGTCAGTGTCGCCTTGATGGATCTGCCTAAACCTTCCACCATGAGCACGAAAAGGAAGGGCAAAAGGGGGTCTCCCTGACGGATGCCATGAGAGGGTGAGAAGGGCCTGGATGGTACACCATTAACCAGGATAGAGAAGAAGGTGGAAGAGATGAGGTTAAGGATCCATTTGACCCAACCCTGATCGAAGCCAAAGGAGTCAAGGATGGCTTTGAGATATTGCCAACTGGCTCTGTCGAAATCTTTGGAAAGGTCCAGTTTTATTAACATACCTGGAGTTTTGGAAGTTTTGAGAGAGTGGATGACTTCATGAGCCAAATTGACGCTGTCCATGATTTGCCTCCCTTCTACATATCCGGCCTGTTCCTTGGAGATAACGTGAGTCAGGATGGGTTTCAGCCTGTTGGCTATAACCTTCGTGATAATTTTGTAGACAACATTACAGAGGGCTATGGGTCTGAAATGCTTGGGATTGGTGACGCTCTCTTCTTTCGGAATGAGGGTTAGGAAGGTCGCATTGAGGGCCCAAAGAACCACACCTGAAGCTCTCGATTCCTCTACAACTTCCCATACGTCTCTTCTGACCAGATCCCAGCAGTGATGGAAGAAGTCGGTGGTGAACCCATTCGGTCCTGGGGCCTTGCCTGGGGGCATCTCTTTTACTACCTGGTCCACTTCCTCCTGGGTTATGGGCCTTGTTAGAGTAACCTTTTTCTCCGGGGTAACTAAAGCAGGTATGTGTTTAGTGATTCTTTGTATGGCTTTTGTTTTGTCCTCCTGTGTTTCTATTAGGAGGCCCTATTAGAAGTTGATTAGCTCTGCTTCTATTTTGGGGTGTTCTATGACTGTGTTGCCTTGGCCATATTCTAAATGGGTGATCCTGTTGACATGACGTCGGTGCATCACTGTTCTGTGAAAGAATTTGGTGCTCCATTTCCCCTCCTTGAGCCATTGTACTCGAGATTTTTGTTTCCAAAGAATTTCCTCCTACTTTCTTCTTTCATCTAGTTGCACTCGAAGCGTCTCCTCCTCTTTCATTAGTTCAGTGGTTCTAGACCTAGAGATAAAGGTTTTATGAATCACCTCCAGCTGGATTTCTATGTCTCAGATGCTGTGGAAAATGTCTCCAAAACTATTCTTGTTCCATTGCTTCAGCAGTAGCTTAAATTTCTTGAGTCTTTGCTGAAATTTGCACATGCTGGAACCATGATCTATTTCTACCTACACCCACCAGGCTTTGGCTAGGTGTTGGAAGTCTGGATGTAGCAGCTAGAATTTTTCAAAGCGAAAGGGCTTGAATTTGGGTGTGTCTTCAATGTTTATGCTGAGGGCCAGTGGCCAATGATCGGAGCTAGTTTTTGGCAGGATGAGGCTTTCCAGATGGGAGCCTGACTCCATTAGTTCCTCAGTGACCAAGAAGCAGTCCAGACGGCAAGCGATGTGTTGGGTGCTTGATCTGCAATTTGACCAAGTGAAGGTACCATTTCTATTTTCTATATCTACTAGCTTAAGGTGATCAATGAGGGTTTTGAACTTACCGTTGTCTTGCTCCAGCTTTTTGGTACCTCCTGTTTTTTCCTCCAGCGAAAGGATCATGTTGAAGTCTCCTCCTAAGATCCATTTGCGGGTGGGTTCCAGGGTTTTGATGAGTTCAAGCCTCTGCATAAGTTTGTCCTTGTCTTGCTGGTTGTGGGGGCCAAAAACATTCGTGATGACTCCCTCTTGATTTGAGCCAATGACTTCGAAATGCACCGTTATTGTGCCCACTGTTGAAAAAGGGTTGTGGATGCTGATGCTGGAGGGGTTCCAGAGGATGGCCAGTCCTCCAGAGGCACCTGCAGAGTCTTTTGATATGTATTTACAATCTCGCCAGATTCGCTGAAAGATGGTTTCAGCTTCTGCACCTGCGCTTTTGGTTTCTTGTAATAATAGGATATTTGGGTTCTCTGCTTTTATGCAATCTTGGAGGGTCCTTTGTTTGGACCTACCATTGAGTCCTATAATGTTCCAGGTGAGGATCTTCATCATTAGGTTGGTGGTGGTGTTTGGAGGTAAACCTCCGAGATCTTGTGGATCTGTCCAGAGTTTATCATGAGGTTACCTGCTTCTCTGATCAATTGTTGCACTGTTTTGTGCCCTCTTCTCTTGTTCTCCCAAAGGATTTTATTCGATCCGGAGTTTGAGTCCGTGGCTATACCTAGCCGTGCTGTGGATCCCACAGAGGAGTTGAGAGAAACTTTGTGCACCTTGCGTAGCTGTTCTTCAGGGAGGGTTTGCAGGTCCTTTTGATTCAGGGCCTCTTCCAGCTTCTCTAGATCTATGCCCGCGAGATCTCTCTTGTCTAACTGCATGGGGGTGTCCCCATCTCCTTCTCCCCTATCCTTTGTGTGTGCTTCATGGCTTTGGGGCGGGGGGGTTGGTTTTGAAGGGTTTTCATGTGATTGCTGTAGGTTTTTGTGCGGATCTTGGATTTCCTCCTCCTCTGGCAGTTGATTCAGGATCTCATAGGAGTTTCTTGTTGCGATATTTTGCTTCTGACCTTGGTTTGCCTCTTTGGTGGGTTTCTCTTCTTTGACGCCACCGTGGTGAAGCCATCCTTTTGTGTGTGCTCGCTTGCTTTGGCGACTGTTTTTATAAGGAGGAAGTCTCTGTAGAGGTGGCTGTACTCGTGACATCTCCTGCATTGGGAGGGAATGTGCTCGTAGTTCAGAGTCTGTTGCCAGTCCTCGTCTTGGTATTCCAGGGTCACCGAGCCAGGAAGTGCTTTGGATATGTTCATGTAGATGAAGATCCTGGCATAGGAGGTGTATTTTCTTTGTCTGGTTGCCTCTGAGGCTTTTACATATTAGCCCAGGGTATTTCCTATGCCCATTAGAATCTCTTCCAGCCAGAACTCTTGCAGTAGAGAGTATAAGCGGATCCACATTGGGGCCATGGTGAAGTCTTCTTTATCAGGGTTGAATCTTTCAGTCCAGAAACGTAAGAATAGCCCGGCTGAGTTGAAGAAATATGGCCCATTTTCGAATATCTGATCTTTATCTTCTAGGTTGTATAGGATGATTGTAAAAAAACCTTTGGAGCTAAGTTGGACTTCGTAGTCCCCTTTGGGGTTCCACCAGTGCTTGATCCATTTGTGAATATCCCGTTCTATAGGCCAGAGCCCCAAGAACTTTCCTATAAGGGCATGTTCTCGCATAAATGTTTTGTGTTCTCCTACTCTAGTTGAGCTAATAAGATATCTCGGTGCTTTTTCCATTTGGGGTATGCACTTACCTGGTTCCCATCCTCGGCGCGGCTTGACCTGGGAGGTTCCAGCTTCTGTTTCCATTTCTTTCCTGAGGCCGTGCTCTCTGGCCAATAATTCTTCGCAAACTTGCTGGGGTGGCTCGAATGCTGGTCACTTCGCTCGATTGCCAGATCGGTCGTTGGCAGTGACGTTGCGGTANCAATCCCATTGTGGTGTGTCAGTGGAAGCCGCGACTTAGTTTTGCTTCTGAGCGGTCGCCGTGCAGGAGCCTTGACTGTGAGCGGCTACTGTCTGCACCTGAAGGGTTAGGGTTTCCTCCAGATCTCCGGGAATGCATACATCGTCATGGTCCGCATATTTCAATATCTCTGAATTTCCTAAAATACCAAGAATGATTGTAACACCTTCAGGTATGCACGGTAGTGCTATTGTAACTTATGTCTTCTTATGCTGCGACATCTGCGTTGTCTATTTCCCCTTTCTATTTTCTGTCAATGTGGAGGGACCTACCTCCTGGTGTGCATCCTCTTCTTCATATGCATCAAAATTCATTTTTCCTATGACATCTTCGACCTGTACATGTTCTTCTACTTGTGGTGTTGTCTCTATGATAGGTTTTTGTACTTGTTCGACCTCTGCCCTATGCTAATCTGACTATGTTCTTTCATCATCTTCCTCATTTTTTTGTAACGATGCTCCCAAGCCCAACTATTGTGTAGGGTTTGGTTCTTTAGCCCTCATATCCACATCGATCTACTCAAATATTGGTTCATGGTCTTCGACAATTGTTGGATTGACTGGTTCAATCATAGGTGATGCATGATCTCATCCACATCGACGACTCCCTCTAGATGGATAGGGTTTTCTACTTCTATGGTTTCTTTGTCTGCGGGATTCACAACACTCTGTGTTTGCCTTTTCATTTAAATGGGAGTTTTGACCTTTGGTGGTGCCATACTTCTAACTCCTACTCAAGTTGTTTCTAAACCCTCACTGAATCTCTTTGAAATCTCCTCGACAACACCTGTTCACACCAGTTTTCACTCCTTATCTCTTGTTTGATCAATGTCACGATGAAACTTCCCTTGCAAGTTTTATTCTTTTATAGTTCATGTCATAAATTATTTCTCGTGCTTCTACTTTTCCATTTATTGCCTTTTTCCTTTTTCCCATTGTTTTTTATCCCGTCGCACTGCGTTTTCTATCTAGCCATCTTTCTCTGACGTGTAGTATATTCTTGTTCTATCACACCACTTATTGTCTATTTCACCCTGTATCATCTAATTATGCATGCAAAACCACTTAGATGTCTACTTCATTATTTTTCTAATCTTCTTCTTTTTCCAGTTTTTTCTCTTCCTTTTTCTTTTTTTTTTAATTTTTTTTTCTATTATTTTTCTTCTTTTTCTCATTTTTTCTCTTTTCTTTTTCTTCTTTTACTCATTTTTTTCTCTTTTCTTTTTCTTATTTTAACTCCTACTATGTACAAATCTAATTTTTTGTGCTACAACTACTGAGGGTTATTGGTTCGACTATCCCTATACAATTTCAGTCGACTACCATTCACCAATCCTTGCATCTATTTTCTTATTAAATCCTTCAGCTACATAACTCCTCCATCTGTGAAAGACTTTATCTCATCTAGTCCTAGCCAATTCATCCTAAACTTCCCTAGGTGATGCGAGTATTTACTGCCATAGAGGAGAACCATATCTCCTTCCTTAGAGTTGTTCTTCTTGATATGTATATCATGCCACGATTTATCCTTTTATTTGTGTACTTCCTGATAGAAACCAGCTACAATCCTGTCTTCTTGTAATTCCATGAGTAGTGCCAATATTTCTTGAGATGCGCCTCTTTCTATCATGTTTGTAATGACTACAATGCACAGACTAGGTATCAAATATTTGAAAGGAACTATTGCTTCCTGTCCATACACCAATATGAAAGGTTTCTTCCCTATAAGCTTCTTGCATGTAGTTCTATAGGCCCATGTTATTGTTGGTATCTTCAAATCCCAATCATTCATGTTCACATTGCAAATCTTGGTTAAGCCATTACCCAATATCTTGTTAAATGCTTCCATTGTCCCATTATCATGAGGATGGTATGGAGTTCTCTTTTGAGGATGTATCTCAAATTCTTTAGTCATTTCCTAGATAGTACTTTTGATAAAATGAGTCCCTTGTTCACTCATCATAACTCTAGGGCATCCAAACCTTGTAATTACTTGCTCAAAAAGGAAGTGCACTACAATTTCTATGCTACAATATTTTACTGCTACTCCTTCGACCCATTTGGTTAAATATTATGTCGTTGTAATGATATACCTTGCTCCTGATCTTTTGGATGGTGGATTTATTGGTCCCACAAAATATAATGGGCATTTATCAAACATTTTCAAAGTTATTTGAGGTCCTAATTTCATCTCATCCCTCTTAGAGGGATTTCCAACCCTCTGAAAAACATCACAATTCTGACAATATTCCTTTGCATCCTTGTGAACTGTTGTCCACCATAATATTGCATGCAATATCTTCTACGCAATAGATTTCCTTGCATAATGTCCTCCAGCTATTCCTTCATGTTCTTCTGCTAAGATAATGGGACGTTCATGCTCCATGACACATCTCCTCAATTTTTTTTTTTGCACCAAGTATGTACAAGTGACCTGTAATCAGTTGGTAGTATGCAACTCTCACCACGAGATTCTTCTTATGCATAGAATTATATTCCTTTGGGGAAAATCTTGTACTAAAAAATTCAATAATCTCAGCCAAATATTCAATACAATTTGTACTAAAAAGAATTGTGCATCCGGGAAATTATCCTCCAAGTTCCTTGGTTCCTCTCCATTAGTTATCTTGGATAGATGATCTGGCCCTGCATTCAATCTTTCTGGATTCAACACTACTTCAAAATAAAACTCTTGAAATAATAACATCATATTATTCATACTCTTCCCCCCAACACTGGATTTTTGACCAGGTATCTAAGAGCAGAGTGATCTGTAAACATCTTAAAATGTTGACCTAACAAATAGCATCTAAACTTATGCAATGCATACACCATAGCCAAACCTTCTCTTTCTGTTGTATTGTAATTATGTTCTGAAAATGAAAGCTTCCTGCTTGCAAATTCTATTGGGTGATGTATATCACTTCCTCTTGGTTGTGTTAATACTGCTCCAAGCTCTATTGTAGATGCATATACATGAACATATAAATACTTTGACCAATCTGGAAACACCAAAATTGGCGTTGTCACCATTTTCTCCTTCAAGATGTCCAAACTCTATTGGAACTCATCATTCTCTGATACTTAATGTCCTTCTTCAACAATTTTTCCATGGGAAAAATGATCTTTGCATATCCCCTTATGAACTTCATGTAGTAACATGTATGGCCAAGTTTAATTTTTAATTGGCGCACTAACTTAGGTGGTGGTAAGTTAACAATGACAACAATCTTCGCAGGATCTACCAACAGACTCTGTTTACACACCACATGTCCTAGAAAGTCCCCAAATGTTTTGTTGAATATACGTTTCTTCATGTTCAAGGAAAGATGATATTGTATACACCTGTCTAACATCAATATTAACAGTTTATCACGATCCTTCAGTAATCTAAATACTGTCCAATTATCCAAATAAACTTCTAAAAACTTATCAATGAAATATTTAAATGAAGCTACCACTACTCTAGAAAAAATAGAAGGGGCATTTTCAACACAAAATGAATCACTGTGCATTGATATGACCCCCATTCTGTAGAAAATGTAGTATTATGTCAATTTTTTGGTGCTATTATGATCTGGTGATATCTTGAGACTCCATCAAAAAATGAATATGCTTCTTGTCCTCCTACATTCTCCAAAACTTCATGTGTAAATGGGGTAGGGAAGGGATCATGCAGGTAGGCATCATTCAACTTCCTCAAGTATACAAAGATATTTATTTCCCCTTTATTCTTTTCATGCACTACCATAGATCTAATCCATTCAGATTCTTCCATAGGTTTTATTACCCCAACCTCTAACATCTTATCAATTTTTTCCTTCACTTTCTGCTTATACATTGGATTCAACCTGTAAGGTCTTTGTCTTATTGGTCTAGAATCTAGTTTCAAAGGGATATTCATTTCTCCAAGTTCTCCTACTAACACTTTCATCTATGAGAACGTCCTTGGAAATAGGTCACTATACTCACGCAATAACTATGCTATTCTTTCTATTGAATGGTTATCCCAATAGTCCCCAATACTTGCAATCTTTGGATTCTCTTTTGTTACAAAATTTACCTTCTTTATATTTAGTGGTG
>JASDQU010751015.1:14466-27002 GCA_032191745.1 Picea mariana | reverse complement strand
TAAAGAAGGTAAATTTTGTAGCAAAAGAGAATCCAAAGATTGCAAATATTGGGGACTGTTGGGATAACCATTCAGTAGAAAAAATAGCATAGTTATTGTGTGAGTATAGTGACCTATTTCCAGTGACATTCTGATAGATGAAAGTGTTAGTAGGAGAAATTGTAGAAATGAATATCCCTTTGAAACTAACTGCTAGACCAATAAGATAGAGACCTTACAGGTTGAATCCAATGTATAAGCAGAAAGTGAAGGAAAAAATTGATAAGATGTTAGAGGTTGGGGTAATAAAAACTATGGAAGAATCTGAATGGATTAGATCTATGGTAGTGCAGGAAACGAATAAAGGGGAAATAAATATCTTTGTATACTTGAGAAAGTTGAATGAGACCTACCTGCATGATTCCTTCCCTATCCCATTTACAAATGAAGTTTTGGAGAATGTAGGAGGACAAGAAGCATATTCATTTATTGATGGAGTCTCAATATATCACCAGAACATAATAGCACCAAAAAATCAACATAATACTACATTTTCTATAGAATGAGGGTCATATCATTACACAATGATGCATTTTGTGTTGAAAATGCCCCTGCTATTTTTTCCAGAGTAGTGGTAGCTTCATTTAAATATTTCATTGATAAGTTTTTAGAAGTTTGTTTGGATAATTGGACAGTATTTAGATTATTGAAGGATCATGCTAAAGTCTTAATATTGATGTTAGACAGGTGTAGACAATGTCATATTGCCTTGAACATTAAGAAACATATATTCAACACAACATTTGGGGACTTTCTAGGACATGTGGTGTGTAAACAGAGTCTATTGGTAGATCCTGCGAAGATTGTTTTCATTGTTAACTTACCACCACCTAAGTCAATGCACCAATTAAAAATTAAACTTGGCCATACATGTTAATACATGAATTTCATAAGGGGATATGCAAAGATCATTTTTCCCATGGAAAAATTGTTGAATAAAGACATTAAGTATCAAAGAATGATGAGCTCCAATAGAGTTTGGATATCTTGAAGGAGAAAATGGCAATAGCGCCAATTTTGGTGTTTCTAGATTAGTCAAAGGATTTATATGTTCATGTATATGCATCTACAATAGCACTTGGAGTAGTATTAACACAATCAGGAGGAAGTGATATACATCACCCAATAGAATTTGCAAGCAGGAAGATTTCATATTCAGAACACAATTACAATACAACAGAAAGAGAAGGTTTGGCTATGGTGTATGCATTGCATAAGTTTATATGTCATTTGTTAGGTCAACATTTTAAGATGTTTATAGATCACTCTTCTCTTAGATACCTGGTCAAAACTCCAGTGTTGGGGGGGAAGAGTATGAATAATATGATGTTATTATTTCAAGAGTTTTATTTTGAAGTAGTGTTGAATACAGAAAGATTGAATGCAGTTCCAGATCAACTATCCAGGATAACTAATGGAGAGGAACCAAGAAACTTGGAGGATAATTTCTCAGATGCACAATTCTTTTTAGTACAAATTGTAGTGAATATTTGGTTGAGATTATTGAATTTTTTAGTACAAGATTTTCCCCAAATTAATATAATTCTATGCATAAGAATAATCTCGTGGTGAGAGTTGCATACTACCAATTGATTACAGGTCACTTGTACATACTTGGTGCAAAACAAAAATTGAGGATATGTGTCATGGAGCATGAACGTCCCATTATCTTAGCAGAAGAACATGAAGGAATAGCTGGAGGACATTATGCAAGGAAAGCTATTGCGCAGAAGATATTGCGCGCAATATTATGGTGGACAATAGTTCACAAGGATGCAATGGAATATTGTCAGAATTGTGATGTTTTTCAGAGGGTTGGAAATACCTCTAAGAGGGATGAGATGAAATTAGGACCTCAAATAACTTTGAAAATGTTTGATAAATTCCCATTATATTTTGTGGGACCAATCAATCCACCATCTAGAAGATCAGGAGAAAGGTATATCATTACAACGACATAATATTTAACCAGATGGGTTGAAGGAGCAACAATAAAATATTGTAGCACAGAAATTGCAGTGCACTTCCTTTTTGAGAAAGTAATTACAAGGTTTGGATGCCCTAGAGTTATGATGAGTGACCAAGGAACTCATTTTATCAAAAGTACTATCTAGGCAATGACTAAAGAATTTGAGATACATCATCAAAAGAGAAATCCATACCATCCTCAAGATAATGGGACAATGGAAGAACTTAACAAGATATTGGGGAATGCCTTAACCAAGATTTGCAATGTGAACATGGATGATTGGGATTTGAAGATACCAACAATAGCATGGGCCTATAGAACTACATGCAAGAAGCTTATAGGGAAGAAACCTTTCATATTGGTGTATGGACAGGAGGCAGTAGTTCCTTTCAAGTATTTGATACCTAGTCTATGCATTGTAGTCATTACAAACATGATAGAAAGAGGCACAACTCAAGAAATATTGGCACAACTCATGGAATTACAAGAAGACAGGATTGTAGCTGGTTTCTATCAGGAAGTACAAAAAGCAAAGGATAAAGCTTGGCATGATATACATATCAAGAAGAATAACTCTAAGGAAGGAGATCTAGTTCTCATCTATGACAGTAAATACTTGCATCACCCAGAGAAGTTCAGGATGCATTAGCTAGGACTAGATGAGATAAGGTCTGTCATAGATGGAGGAGTTGTGTAGCTGAAGGATTTAACAAGAAAAGAGATGCAAGGATTGGTGAATGGTAGTCGACTGAAACTATATAGGGATAGTTGACCCAATAACCCTCAGTAGTTGTAGCACAAAAACTTATATTTGTACATAGTAGGAGTTAAAATAAGAAAAAGAAAAGAGAAAAAAATGAGTAAAAGAAGAAAAAGAAAAGAGAAAAAATGATGAAGTAGACATCTAAGTGGTTTTGCATGCATAATTAGATGATATAGGGTGCGACAGACAATAAGTGGTGTGACAGAACAAGAATATACTACGAGTAAGAGAAAGATGACTAGACAGAAAACACAGCACGATGGGATAAAAAGTAGTGGGAAAAAGGAGAAAGGCGATAAATGGAAAAGTAGAAGCACAAGAAATAATTTATGACAGGAACTATAAAAGCAGAAAAATTGCAAGGGAAGTTTCATCGTGACATTGAGCAAACAAGAGATGAGCGAAAACTGGTGTGAACAGGTGTTGTCGAGGAGATTTCAAAGAGATTCAATGAGGGTTTAGAAACAACTTGAGTAGGAGTTAGAAGTATGGCACCATCAAAGGTCGGAACTCCCATTCGAATGAAAAGGCAGACACAGAGTGTTGTGAAGCCTGCAGAGAAAGAAACCATAGAAGTAGAAAACCCTATCCATCCAGAGGGAGTCGTCAATGTGGATGAGATCATGCATCACCTATGATTGAACCGGTCAGTCCAACAATTGTCGAATACCATGAACCAATATCTGATCAGATCGATGTCGATATGAGGGATAAAGAACCAAACCCTACATAGTAGTTGGGTTTGGGAGCGTTGTTACAGAAAAACGAGGAAGATGATGAAAGAACATAGTCAGACTAGCATAGAGCAGAGGCCGAACAAGTACAAAAACCTATCATAGAGACAACACGACAAGAAAAATAACATGTATAGGTCGAAGATGTCATGGGAAAAATGAATTTCAATGCATATGAAGAAGGGGATGCAAACCAAGAGGTAGGTCCCTCGACATTGGCAGAAAATATAAAGGGGAAATAGACAATGCAGAGGTCGTCGCGCAAGAAGACAGAAGTTACAATAGCACTACCACGAATACCTGAAGGTGTTACAATCATGCTTGGTATTTTAGGACATGTGAAGATTTTGAAATATGCGGACCACGACATTGTAGATAGGGACAAGTTCCCTAAGTTCGAGCCATAGGTCTATATGGAGAGAAAAGGGATATGTTCATCAAGAGTTCCAATAATAGAATGAAAACAATGGATTACAAGGTTCTACAATACACGAATAATGAACTTATTAAAAATTCTACATCTTGGAAGGGTTAAAGATGTTAATAATTATGTCAAACAATTTATAGTCTTAGTGCATGGAGGTGTTATATCAATGGAAAGACCAGTGTCAATTGATTTAGAATTGATTGCAGAAATAACAGGTCTTCCAACTAATGGAGAAAATCCAGAGAAATACCTAGATGACAAGCCTAAGGAGAAGGTTATTGAGGAATAAATGAAGAAGAAGTTTAAAACTGACAAGGGTTCAATAGGATTAATAATCAATGGGATCAGTGAACCTGTGACAAGTGGCAACTAATTTAATGGCATGAAAACTATTGAGTAAGTGTCACAAATAGGAATCAACAGCATGTGTCATAGAAGCAGTCACATAGTGCATGAAATGAAGCTTATTAAGTTGTGCCCCATATTTATTGAATCTATTTTTGGATCATTGCCAAGATGCCCCATATTTGGGAACATAATTCCACTTTTCATGATTGATCATACTCATAGCTTTGTGGGTTGGGGACACCCCAAATACAATATATTTTTCCAAAGGATTGGAAAGTGTCGCACAACAAAATACACAACTTTGTGGCACAGATCAGATTCAAAGTCAAGGAAGGATAATTATAGCACATTTGTGATGTATTTTGAAGAAATATAGGAAAATGTTGTTGAGACATGGATGATACCACCAGAAGTGGTGGAGGAACATAAACACATAGCCAAATTTTAGGTGTCCAGACACAATGTGTGGATTCAGGAAATAATATATCCAAAGCAGAATTGGATACATATGACATATTGTGTGACTGGAGAGGAAGTTTAATGGGCCATGAAATATTGTCCAGATGAATGGAAGGTACCAGTGACTTCAAAGAAGGCAACAAAAGGAAAGTAGACATTAGAGGTTGGTATGTCACAGAAATCCAACAGTCCAACAACAAATATGAGGAAGGCTGCATAGCGCACCAAGGATACTAGAGGGAGCATGACAGTGAGAAAACCAAGGGAGACAAACATTCCAAATCTCTCAGCGCAGGAGAAGAAATGCACATAAGTAAGAAATGGAGGAACACAACAGAATTATACTAATGGAAGAGCGCAGAAGGATTTTATTGTTCCTACGTGGGAGGAACTCAGAGGAGGATATATACAAGACTTGGAGATACCAACAACATCAACATAGAAAGAAACTCTTTATATGAAGAGGAAAGTCTTAAAGTTAGGATGACAACGCAAGAATCTAAAGGTGCACAAGAGCGTCCCTGAATTTACAATTACATAAGATGATGCGAAGATGGTCGCCAAAAAGGTCCAGGACCACGCAGAAGATTCGTGGGACGATGTTGAGAAGCAAAGAGAGGAGATCATTAAAAAACTGACAGATATTAAGGAGACATTGGCACAAATGTTGTTGAGCATAGTGCAGTAGAAGGAATAGGCACAACCACAGAAGACTACACAGGAAAAGAGAGTTCCATCACAGGAAACAATACAAGTGATAACCATGGGGAGGGGAAATTTTCCTATTAATCAGGATATGTTGCAAGTGGATGAGGAGACAATGAAAAATCAATTGAATAACATTGATCACTTGAAATTGTCACTAGCCAAGGTCCAAACCAAACTGTTGTATAAACATCAAGTTAGAGTCACACATGAGATAGAATCGAGAGACCGAGCAGATGCAACAGATTTAGAATTGGCCAAGCAAGTAAGTGATACACTGAAGATAACAATCAACTAGGTATAGGTTGAGAGAGATTAAGAAAATTTGCATAGGGACTATATAGAGCAACGCATAGAAGAAGTATTCAAGATGATTCCTGACAGCACAAAGGATGGAAAAAAAAAAAAAGATTGAGAAGATAGTGTAGACAATGGAAAACTATAAATCCCTGTCACATAATTGATGGCACTCTTACAAATAAGCACTCCACTAGAGTTCATATCACAAAGGGTGTAGGAGGTGACAAATCATAAGGAGAAAATTGCACAGAGCTTCCAGGAGATCATAGAGTTATATGACAGAAGCACACATTTATGGACGAGTCTACAAGAGGGTGACAGAATACAAGACTTAAACAAGAAAGAATAAGGAGTAAACATTGTAGTGTGGGAATTGAAGAAAAAACATAAGAAAATGACTATTCAATATAGGTTAATAAGTGTGAAGGACTTGAAGAACCTGCAAGAAGAGATGAAAAGTATACAGGAAGAGAAGCAGTCGAGGTAGGCGCAGATGGAGCCACTACAAGAGAGAGTAGAGAAAATGTTGATTGATATCGATACAACCAAGGAGGATATTGGGAAAATTATTTTGGAGATTGAAGAATTGATGAAGGAGAACATAATTGCACAGATTGTGGATTTTGTAGTTGAGAAGAGCACACATGAAAAAACTCAAGCTGAAGAAATTTCAGGAATATTCTAGGAGTTGGAGTAGTCAATAAAGGATGAAAAAACTTCCTGAGTTGCTCGGGACAAGACATAAGTTAGTGTTGGAGGCCTTTTGGCAAAATCTATTTTGGAAATAGCATAGAAATCAAGGAAGCAGTTGTGAAAAGGAACAGAAAAGAAGCATGCACCAAAGAACAAGGAAAAACAATGTGAAGAAGTAGAAAGTCAAAGGCAGAAAGAAGGACAACACAACGAGAAAATGGTTGGATCGAGGACTAGCCACACGCAAGAGGTTATAATGTGGACAAACCTAATCCAATTAGGGTTAGGGTTTTAGTCATGATGTAATGGGTTTAACCCAAATTTTGTAGTATAAATATATGTTGTATGAGGAAGATAAGAGGTATGTTTTTGGTATGTTTTTTTATGAGTATAAGTCGCAATTACTAGTTTTGGTTGAGAGTTGTGGAACTAATGTTGAGTTAGTTTTGGAGACTTATAGATTGTAACTGATGTCCAGGTCAGAAGCTGTCGACCTTGGTGTGAAACTGGTCATCCTCACCTGTACATGTGCAGTTATGCACTTCTGGCGTAATGCACGTAGCACAAGGAATTGTTGAAGATGAATAAAGAAGTAGACAATTCCATATCTTTGTGGGCGTAGCCCAAGGGGGTGAACCATGGTAAAATATTGTCTCATTGTGTGGAATGTTTTCTTTTATGTGTTGCAATGGCTTATGATGTAATGAATGAATGAATCTATTATAGTTAGAATGCAGTGCGCACTGGATCATTTATGTTATTTTACTGTAGAATGAATGTTAATGAATAAATATGATTAGAGAATGATAGATATGATGAAAATTGAAGTAAAGAGTAAATAAGAAGTATGTCTAAATTCCCCATGAGCATCAACCCTTCATCTAAGTCATGCAATCACCCATAATCCATCTCGAGTGAGACAGCATTGTGCACTCTGTGTGCAATGTTTCGTTCTGGTCTCCAGAAGGGCCTATGGTTTCTATGGTTTTGTTGGAGAACTAAGGTAGAACCCGGGTCATCCCATACATCAAACACATGTCAAGCAAATTTATCATTGGTGAACCTGCATTGAACAATTCTTTCAGCTACAAGGCATGAAATACAAATGCTTGGACAAATCTATTGAGATGAATATCTCCATCTCTAATCCAAATTGAAACTTTGTAGCTCCATCTAGTGTTAGTTCTATTAACCTCTCTTCTAGTATATTGTTATTATTTATATGACTTAGGACTAAGTGTGTTTTCAAGTGGATGTACATTGATGTCCTTGAGTTAATTTTTCTTGGTTTAAATGCAAAAACGTACACATGCTTTCTTTTAGTTCATATTTGTAGATAAAATATCATTGAAGAATCATTTTCTCAATACTACAATAGGATTAGGAGAAATGTAATAAGGTAGCCATCCAAATAATTTTATAGAGAATAATGATTTTTAGTAATTAGTACATTTTAATAATATTTTATGTATGACAATGTTTTATATGGCTAATAAGATGTGCTTTTTTTATTTGGTTGTGTTTGATAAATTTAATAGTACTTTCAATTTTTGTATGGTATTTTCATATAAAAAAACATTAACTAATGAAAACTTATAAGAACTAATTTGCATTTTGATTTGTGTGTGCGCACTATGTGTTAGTTTTTGTTATCTTGAAATATTTTTGTGTCAAAAATAAAGTGGACTTTATAATAAAACAAAACAATGAGAAATTCAATTATAGAATTGTGTTCAATATTAAATAGTTTAGGTAAATATTTAGAAACAATATATTAAATGGTATTTTTGATAGTAGAATCGTCATTCTTGTGAGAAAATCTATGGAAAATAATGTATATCTGCTAATGAAATGATCTATATAATTATAAATATGTGTAATTATGTAAAAACTCAGTTCTTCGAGATAATTGAGTGGATAGTAATATATCCGACAATGAAAAGATATATAGTTACAAAGTCATATAATTATGAAGACATGAATGAAGAATATGGATAAATAATGTGTGTTTCATTTTTAAAACTTCGAATAATATATATTACCTATATAATTATAAAGTCATATAATTATGAAGAGATGAATGGAGAATACTTATATATGATGTGTATTGCAATTTAAAAACTTTGAATAATATATATTAAATGTGATGTCAGATGGTTATGTATTTCAAACCATACTCTACCTAGTTTTGTTGATGTGGATTACCATATGAGCAATGTAAAGAGATGTTTTTATTTTTAGTGCAATATATAAATTTCGTCGAACTTAGTTTATCAAAGATTAAGGTCTCCAACTCGGGTCATTTTCTAACGACCCCACACTTTTGTTGATTCGCAGAAAGGCACAGTTGTGCCAGCTTGAGCCTGTAGTGGTTCATACCCTCCACGTGGAAGCTCCCAACTCGAATAGAGACAAGAGATAGTGTACAAATCCGAGTTCAAGGAGCTTTGAAAACAATATTTAATATTATAATCATCAATTTGTTTGCAGGAGCCACCTCCAAAATAGACATTCCACCTGAGTTGGTTTATTTGTCATTCCATACAATTTTTTTTTAAGAGGGTAAATTGGCACCCCTACGCCCAGCCAATCGCCACATTGGTGTAGAAGGATTTAGTAAACGCAGTGATAGATTCCATGCTAGGAAAATGTTACTATGTTTATATCTTTCATTCCTAAGGCCATTGTGTAGCCTAGTCATCTATTCTTATATGTTGGCGACTTCCTCGATCTTACGCGCCTTGATAAGTGCTTGAAAAGTAGTAGAGGAGAACATATTTGGTGGTTGTCATTGAAATAATTTTGGAAGAAGAAAGCACAAAACATTACAAGATGCTCGAAATCACATACGATGACATAAGAAATAAAAGAATATAGATAAATTCTATTTGGACTCAAACCTTAGATTAAGGTATTTATTGAAAAATATGAGTTCCCAAGGACCAGTTCTTGTTGGAAAGAACTATGAGTTCTGGTCTTTGTGGATGAAATCTTTCCTGCAAGCACAAGAATGTTGGGAACTAGTGGAGAATGGGTTCACAGAGCCACCCCCAACAAATCTGGCTGCCATGTCAAATCTGTTATCACCATATAATTTCCAGATGGTGTCCGAGTTTCAGAATTTTAATGAAGAATTAAATCGCCACAGAACTGTGATAATTTGGAGGACCCGTCTATACCTGGCAGCATATGGACGAAATAGCGGAGATATGAAGAGTAAAACTCAGCAGACCGTCGATACCGAAAGCAGCTCGGATCAACGGCTAAGACGCGTATTGGATATGTAACTAGCGCCAAGATTAAGCGGTCAAGAGCGGGATGCGTGGCGCCTTTAGAGGTGCATCGGGGAAAAGGGTTGTCTGACCAAAACCACTTTTTTCAACCCCCGATAACAAAGTTGTCGAGCAAAGTGTGAACCGTAGATCTTGGAGCGGCCCAGATCAACGGTCGAGGTGTGTATCAAAAAGTGGAATAGAACGAGATCGGGGTCAGCAGGTGATCTCCAGCTGTCAACAATATTGCAGATCCAACATGAGCACAAGGTGGATCAAATGGCGTAGAAGCAGCCGGGCAATTAGAGAGATTGTTCATGATGTTGAAACGTTTTCTTTTTTGTTAATTATTATAAATCATTTCGTATACCGAAACTGTTAGTCGAAACTATTACGGAAGCTGAAACGTTTCAGTTTCAGTTATTTTTTATCAAATTGTATAAGTACTAAGTGACTTGAATTAATTAATGTTGGCAGAAGTGCAAGAGCACCTTTTGGTTGTATCAAACTCTATTTGTAAATTTTCTAAATCTGAATTGAATATAAATGTAGAATATTTTAAAGTCTCTACGAAAAGATTCTAACGGGGGGTGATATGAGCTTTGTTTCCCTTCGTCATATGTATTTCCTGTAACCTGTCATTTCATTTACATTTTCTTCTATTTAAATTGAAGAGTTTAAAGGCCCAGAATTCGTCTTGTGACACTCTTGGCTTAAGCAATTTAAACTATGTGATTGTCTTCTTAACTTATCCAGAATTCATTTCAGTAATGCTCTGATGCAGTTATTTGTTTTCTTTATCTTCCTACACACCTTTTTATTTCAAGAATATCTCAGATTCATCGCCTTATTTAGTCTTTTTCCTCTGGAGAGTTATATCAGTTGATGTATTGTTTTCGTTCAATTTCATAATTTTGACTCCATTGCCCATAGTGTTCCTCCCCTTCTTTGCCAGCAACTTTGATAAAAAAAAACCCAAAATAAACCAAATCTAGCCACTGATTTCCATAGATATATTCAGTGACACGAGAGAGCCCTCTCTGAGTTGAGCATGCTAGTCCCTCAGCTCTAAATCTGGTTGAAACAATTACCTATGTCCTTTTTCTATTCAGCCAGACAAAATTTACAGAGTGCTAACATTCTGGCGCCGTTGTCGGGGATGAAATTATAAAAAATAAAATAAAAAATTCTTGGGAAAATGACTTAAAGCTTTAGTTTGATCCCTGAGGGTGACAGTGGACCAAATACTTTATTGGCTGAGATTATTTTTACCCTGGTGACTCCATTACTCAGAGACCAGTTGTACTACACTATGTAAGATAGAAATCTAAGCTCCTAAGAAAATCCACACCAGGAGAAACCCAGACCCCAAACCTGCAATCCCTGTCTCTAGCCCTAAAAATCTTGGCCGAAGAAGAAAATAAAAGATAGTAACTCGTGTGTTACGTCCAGACCGATATTCTTCCTTACCTAGAGACGGATTGACTAGTATCGAAGACCTTGAGTTTGATCTAAAATTCGAACACTCCCTGTTCAGAACTAGGTCTGAATCCCGTTTAGATGAGACCATCTTAGACGAAAAAAGATTCCAAGATTTGATTCTAGCCGCTTCTGGCAAGCCTGTAGTGACTCTTGTCCGAAGCCGACAGCCACTCCAACCCCTCACATCAACTATGGCAGCCGGATTTTCTCCTCTCATACTGTCTTCTCTATTGCATGAGATGTAAGAAAATGGTACAGAGCCCTTGCACCAGGAAGTATCACAAATTTCGTAGCTTTTGAGACACTCTTCCTTGCCAAATGGGGAGATAAGAAAAACTCCCTTCAGTTGTTGACACAGTACAACAATATGAAGAGGTTGCCTGATGAAACAGTGCAGGAGTTTTCGGCTAGATTCATGAAAGTATATAATGTGATTCCTAATGAAGTAAAACCCCCACCTAAAGTTTCTCAGCTCAGATATGTTGATTCTTTTGAAAGTGATTTTGCTTTATTATTGAGAGAACGAAGATCTTCCACGTTAGATGATATGATGATAGATTCCATTGAAGTTGAAGTAAACCTAATGGCTTCAGGAAAAATTAAAGCTAATTCTGACATAAACATGGGCAGATCTCAGGATTAAGCACAAACTTCCTCATCACAAACATCAGAAGAAAGATTCGAAGCGATGATGAGAAACATGGAAAGGATGATGGAAAGAATGGCATTCGAAAACAGACCCAACCCTAGAGAATAGGCTGACGGTCCACCTAGAAATCCGAGAAGACTGACTAATCCACAGATCAGGCAAAGAGAGCAAAGAAACCATGGAAATCAAGCAGCTCAAGCAAACCAAACAAATTAGGGAAATCAAGGAAATCAGGGAGAACAACAAATAAGTCCTCCTTTTCAGAATAATTATGTGAATGAATATTATGATGGATATTTTGAAGATAATGTGAATTGTTGTGATGACAAATAAATTGAGGTGTTTTTTACCAAAGAAGAATACGACCAGTTCATGGATGCGAGTGAAATATTTTTCCAAGATGAAGAGGAAAGGATATTAGTAGAAAGAGAAGATTATGAAACCGGATTGCAAAGCGCCATCATGCAATTCCAAAGGCAATACAATCTCTGAAATCAAAGGGTGCCTCCAAATCCTCCGAAAGGTAATCTCCCAAAGGAAAACTCCACCAAAGATGCTCAGAGTAATGTGCCCTCTTCTAGTCAGCCCAAAAAGGACTCCACGGGAAAGGATCCAGCTGCAAAGGATTCCACTGTGAAAGACTCCACTACAAAGGACACTATAGATAAGGGCAAGCAGAAATAGGAATCGTAGAAG
>JASDQU010751014.1:3855-27874 GCA_032191745.1 Picea mariana | reverse complement strand
TTGTGTAGTAATGACTCTTCTTGTTCAACCTCCTCTCGTAGTTCTACTTGCATATGGATTAGATGATGTGGCTCTTACAATACCACATGTTGAATTGGTTGGAGTGATGTTTTGTGTACTTGTATCGCTTGTAAATCTACCTCTATTATCCCTACATCTACTCTTGCATCCTACTTATCATGTTAAAAGAAAACTAAATGTCGTTTTACACTTCCCTGGCAATGATGTCAAAAATGTCGGTCAATTCAATGGATTGAGAATTTTGTTACATTAAATCATAGACCTAGGAATGTAAAACTTATGAAGTGTAATTCAATGTATATGCAAGTATCTAGTTTCTTAAAAAAACACCTTAATCCTACAGATACAAACTTTATCTTTGAAAGCTGAAATGAATAGCTAGAAACAAAGCTTATGAATTATAAATGTGTTGTGACAAAATAACAATTGCAAGAAAGAAAAGATAAACACAACTTGGTCTTTGTTCACTTTTAAACCATTATAATGTGAAATGACATAACTACATAAAACCTTCCTATTTTGAAAGTGAATCAATGGGCTCTATAATTAGAAAAAAATATTAAAATGATTTCTATGAATAGTTTGCTATATTGAGAACTCACGCAGAAAAATGTTGAAATGTTAAACAAGCAACAATAGGAAATGTAGAAATTAAAATACTAGAAAAGAAAGAGCAACCTATCCTGATGGGGGGCCCTCCCACTGGTTATATGCTTCCTTGGAAACTTCGCAAGTCTACGAAGTAAATCTCAGAACTGTAATCAAATTATCCCATGAACAAAAAAAAACTTCTTCCAATAGTCAATTAGAATCAATGATTTATATTACTTCTTAAGAGATAATGATCCAGATGGATATCGGTGGCCACCCACCTTTTCCAACTAGCTCAAAATAGTTTTCTGACAATTTTGGCAATTTACTATTTTTGGCAATTTTAACTTTCGGGGCCATTTTGAGGGACTAAATGAAGGTTTTTCGGGATCAAGCTCCTCAATGATAGTCAAAGGCATGATTGAGCCCCCAAAATGAATCTCCTCAATGATACTTTTCCAACAGGCTATCACACGCCTAAAACGGAGATCGTATGCAAAAGTTACGACCCCAGGAAGTTGATGTACTAACTTACCCAAGCGAGGCCCAGATGACTTTTGGCGCTTCATCTCCTAGGATTAGTTTTTTGGATGTCTAGGGTTTTGGGAATTCTTGTTTATTGTAAAAATGCCTTCATAGCCTCATTGTAATCTTCTTCTTGTGAATGCGTGTAGTTGTCACATCTCTTCTCAGAGATAAGCCGCCACCATTCCAACAAGCTTGTTTCCTCTGCATTTTGCAGTTTCAACTTATTTCGTTATTGAATAGAAAACCAGTTTTACTGTATCTCTGTTATTTTGTGTTAAGCACCTGTTAATAATCTATATTCATTTTGTTCTACTCATAAAATCTGGATCAGACAATGTTTACAACAATTATTCGATAACTTTCTCATTGTTTTCATTGGGTCTTTATGTTGGAAATATAACTGAGAGGGGGGGGTGAATCAGTTATGTATATAATCTTGAAAATTTTCCTGTTATTTTCTAATTCTTTCTAGATTATTGTTTAATTTTTTGTTGATAACTTAACATGAAAATATATACAATATTTGATCAATCACATAGAATACATAGAGACACTGATTTTCATGAGGAAACCCATAAAGGGTGAAAACCTCTTCTTCTTAGGATGCCAATCAAGCTCTAACTTTCATGTACATCATAGTCTTTGAGCTCCAACTCAAATATGAGGCTATAACCTCTAATAGAAATCTACAATTTGTAGAGAGCACCAGCTCTCAAATTTCTTTAGAACCAACTAGATGGAAGCACCAAGTCCCAGGTTTCTCTATCACCCACTAGATGGAAGCACCAACTCCCAGAATATCTTCTAGCACCAACTAGAATTTAGAGGACATTAATCCTCCCTAGAACCACCCTACCACCGTGATTGAATCTTACAAAACTTTACTTACTTTCTCTGTCTTTGATATGATCTGTTACATTTCCATGTATCCTTTTCCTCTTGCAGCTTCTATATACTCTGTTTCGCTTCTATACTCTGCTCTTTTTCCTGCTGCACACAACAAACCTCTATTCCGCTTCTCTTCCACATTGTATGCTATGTGAATACACTGCATTCCATTTCATTTCACCTCTTCTCTGCTCCTTTTATGCTACTTACTACCACCTTCTACGCTCATGAATCAGTTCCCAAAAAGAACATTCTCTGCATGTCTTTATCACGCCAAGTCCTTTTCCATATCATCCTGGAAAATCTTCGTCCCCACTACTATGTGTTGCATCTCAATTCTATATATCCTCTTTTATGTTCTGCATGTCATATTTTCTCCCAGTTCTCTCCCAGGTCCACATCACAACTCCACCACTTTATTAGTGGTTCCTCACTGTCTATTCATCATTAGTGCCCATTATCCTGAGATTCCTTTTCTTCACTAGGAGTTATAGTCAGTCATTTTTGGCTTCTTTGGCTTCTAAGCTCCTTCCTTTACGTGACCATTGGCGGTGACCACACGCCTATTCAAAAAGTGCTTCGCGGTCTCGGTGTAGTGAGTTTCATCTCCTTCTTTTGATATTACCTGGGGCGATGATCTCACGTGACCACACATGATGCCATATCTCCACAATCCATCAACACGTATCTTCCTTCCAAATCAATGACTACGATTGATTTTGACCTTCTGGTCTTCGGGAGTTTCAACTCTCAAATCTCTCTTTTCCCATATGACAATCTTCTGGAGTGGAAGATCTATTGACACCTATCTCCCTGAATCTATGATTAGGATCTCCTCCATGAGTCTGGCCTTCGGGACTTTCAATTCTCAAACTCTCGTTTCTTCCATACATCAATATTCTAGAGTCGATGATCTGCATACACCTGTCCGAATAGATCAGACAGTTTACACATATAATTTCACTGCTTAATCCATCGGCTAGGACTTAATCAAGCATTGTGATGGATGGCCACCATTTACTTCGGCACTTCGTCTATTCTACTTACGCTACCCTTCCACTATATTATGATCAACGGTTTAGAATGCACCCAAAGTGATCTTCAGATCAGATGACTTATGTCCACTTCGTGACTTCGACGTTCGGGACTTCGGGACTTTAGGCATCTTCTGGTGGTGAAACCCCCGAAGAAAATCTTTTGGAGTGATGTAACATTACACACGTCACCTGTTGACTTAGAATGGACCAAGTGGTTTCCACATGTCACTCGCTGACGTGGTCTGCCACATGTCCTTTCACGTGGTCTACCACATGTCCTTGAATCGGATGGTTGAGGCTTACTTTGGGTCTTTAACTAGAGTCCACATGTTTACGACACGTATTTTATGGATCAGATGACCCAGATTCACTTCGGATGATGTGACACTTGAGATCTTCTTCAGACGATCTGACGACTGAGATATACTTCGGATGATCCGGCGGTCGAGAATTTATTTCGACTCTCTAGGATTCAGGAATTTCAAATATCAAACTGAAACTCTCGAAGTGATTTCTCTAGAGCTCATGATCCGTCACCACATATCCCTCTGGATCTGACAGTTGAGATTTACTCCGGCTCTCCGGACTTCGAGTATTTCAAATATCAAACTGAAACTCTTGAAGTGATATTTTTCCGTAGAGTAACCTCATCACATATTTAGACTTGAAACAAATGATGTTCATTTGATCAATATATTAGATCAATGACTCGATCTGTCTACAATGCATATTTTCCTTGTATCAAATCCAATGGCTCTCCATCTTTGCTTATCCTATCCTTCCACTCAAAAGTGATCCAACGGTCATTGTCTCTCTTCCTTCGTATTTTTTGATCTCTCTGACATAGAAGGTTTTCTAAGTGTCCAAGGATCTCGACCTTTGCTCCTCCTATGAGTCTGTCTCTTGGACCTCATATGCACTTTTGGAAACTGCTATCTCTTCTTAGATTTCTTGTCTTCTGCTCTTTCGAGGTTTGGTTCACTGCTATTATTTCCATCAATGACAAGCACACTCTTCTTGTAAACATGCCAACAATATCCCCCTTTTGCATTGATGGAAACCTTGAAAGGCTGCACTATTCTGCTTAGACCTCCAACTGTAGCATCCAGACCACACATTTTTCTCCCCCTTTAACATCAATGTCAAAGAAAACTGAGAGTGACACTGTTCTCCTCCTGATCATAGATAAAATAAGAATTATCCCCTTTATTATATATACTATGAGCACTCTCCCCCCGATCATATAGACTATTTTAACTTGATAACAGGGTCACGCCCAACTTCTGGCATAGGTACTCAAACTGATCTTTTGCAAGTGGTTTAGTGAAGATATCAACAATCTGATATTTGGATGGAATATAATGAAAAGAAACAACAATGTTGGTTACCTGTTCCCTCAAGAAGTGATACTTGATGGGTATATTCTTGGTCTTGGAGTGAAATATAGGATTCCTTGACACACTAATTGCACTAGTAATCACAATGAATCGGGATCGATGCAGTATATTTTACCTCCAAGTTTGCAAGTGTCTGAATCATCCAAAATACTTGGGTACATCAAGTGGCAACTGCAATGTATTCATATTTGTTGATAAGGAAATGGAACCTTGCTTCTTGCTCAACCATGATACAAGGGAATAGCCTAAGAAGAATGCTCATCCACTTGTGCTTTTCCTTTCATCCACGCAGTTATCCCAATCAACATTTGAATAGACTGATAGTTGAAAATTTTGATTGCTAAGATACCATAAGCCATAGTTCATTGTTCCTTTCAAGTATCTGAATATTTTTTTGATAGCCAACAAATGACTCTGTTTAGGTGCAGCCTGATACCTTCCTACCATTCCAACAACATGCATTATGTCTGGACCAGATGCTGTGATGTATAATAGGCTACCTATCATAGACCTATATGAACTCTGATCAACATCAGGTGAGTCAACATCCTTTATTAACTTGCATCCAGTGACCATAGGTGTGCTCATAGGTGTAGAATCTTCCATTTGAAACCTTTTCAACATTTCTCTTAGATATTTCTCTTGAGAAAGAAATATTCCTTCATACCTCTAAGTAATTTGTAAACCAATAAAAAATGGTAGTCCCCCTATCATAAACATTTCAAATTCAGACTGCATGGTAGAAGAAAACCATTGTACCAATGAAGCATTATTACTTCCAAAGATGATGTCATCTACATATACCAACACAATGAGCAAAACATTACCCTTTGTTTTGATATATAGATTGTTGTCAATTGTTCCTCTCTTGAACCCTTTGTCTTGAAGATACTTATCCAATCTATAATACTAGGCACGAGGAGCTTGTTTCAACCCATATAAGGCTTTCTTCATCTTGTAGACAAAGTCAGGGTTACATGACAGTTGGAAACCCTCTACCTGTTCCATAGAGACTTCTTCTTTTAGATATCCATTTAGAAAAGATGACTCGACATCCATTTGATAGACTTTAAATTGTTTATGACAAGCATAGGCAAGAAACATTCTAATAGCTTCTAATCTTACTACGGGCACAAATGTTTCATCAAAATCCAGTCCTTCTATTTGAGCATATCCTTTGCAGACCAATCTAGTCTTGTTTCTTACAATATTTCCTTGCTCATTCATCTTATTTTTGTAGACCCATTTGGATCCTATTACCATTTTATTTTCTGGCCTAGGAACGAGTTCTCAAGTGACATTCTTTTCAATATGGTCCAGTTCCTCATTCATTGATTTTAACCAATTTACATCTTTACTGGCTTCATTAAAGTTCTTGGGTTCCACCATGGATAAGAATGCTATATGTGATTTCTCGGTGTCTTTGATTATCCTTCTCCTGGTTTGTACACCTTTATCTTTTTCACCAATTATCTGACTTTCAGGATGATTCTTTTGAGTAATTCTGGAGGAAGGATTTGATGCTGATTGTTGTCCTGACTCTTCTTGTCTGGGTGTTACTTCTCCACCTGATTCATCATCTTCTTGTGACTTTGAGATTTTCTTTTCTCCATTTTCATTATTCTAATCATCTTTTTCATCTGTCTTAGTGCTTATTTTCTGTTGATATTTTACAGGAGCTTCTTCATCAATTCGAACATCAATACAATCTACTAATTTATGAATTCTTTTGTTAAAGCATCTATATCCTTTAATGTTCGTTGCATATCCTAGGAAGATACCTTCATCAACTCTACTATCAAATTTTCTTAGATGATATTCATTATTCTTGATGTATAATTTACTTCCAAATACTCTGAAGTGCTTGATTGATGCAGGTCGACCAAACCACAACTCGTATGGATTTTTATCATTGTTCGGCCTTAGATGCGCTTTGTTTAGAATATGAATAGCCATGTGAACAACCTCCACCTAGAAGGTTTGCGAAATGTCCCTTTCACTCATCATAGCTCTTGCCATCTGCTGAATTGATCTATTTTGGCATTCTACAACTCCATTTTGTCGAGGAGTACCTGGAATAGTATATTCTCTTTTAATTCCATGTCTGTCATAGAATTCTTTGAAATCTCTTGACAGAAATTCTCCTCCCCTGTATGAGCGAATTTCCTTTAACTTACTTCTTATATGATTCTCAGTTAATGCCTTAAACTTTCTGAACTTCTCAAACACATCAGATTTTTCTCTCAGAAAGGAAACCCACGTAAGTCTGGAGAAGTCATCAATGACTAGAATAAAGTAATGTTCTCCTCTAGTTCCTTCCTTTCGTGATGATCCACATAGATCCATATGAAAAATTTGAAGTGGTTTCTATGAAGATGTGAAACTCTTTGATTTGAATTGATCACGAGTCAGCTTCCCCATTTGATAGGATTCAGATACAGAGTTATTAGGCTTAGATATTCTTGGAAGGTCTTTCACAATGCTTTCATTATTCAACTTGACAATATGATCAAAATTCAGGTGTCCAAGCCTTCTGTGCCATAACCTACTTTCATCATTTTTTCTTAAATGACATTTATCCTTATCTTCCTTCAGAACATATACATTGTTTTCAGTTCTAACCCCTTTTGAAATCAACTCTCTTGTGTTTATTTTCTTTATTTTACAATTCTTGGCAGTGAAAGTGACTTCACATCCTCTGTCACATATCTGACTGATGCTAAGAAGATTATGCTTTAAACTGTCAACAAATAATACATCTTGAGATTTGCTTCTTCCATTACTTAATCTTACTAGAACTTTACCTCTGATCTTTCCTAGAGCATCATTTCCAAAGGTCACACTCCCTAATTTATTTTCTTTGAGTAATAGGAACTTACTTTTGTCACCTGTCATATGACTGGAGCATCCGCTGTCAATATACTAGGGGTCTTTTTGTCTTTGAGCTGATAGCACTAATCCACACTTGTTATCTTCATTCTTCTTTCAAACCTTGACATTTTCAGCTATGTGATTTGAATCTTAAGCGAAATTTTGCAGCTTTATGTCCATAATTATGGCAGATGTAACATTCTGGTTCATTGAATAAATGATCATAATGATTGTTATGTTTAATCTGGGTCCTTTTCCCAGCCATCACATTTTTTGCAGTCTTTGGTTATTTTTTACTTGGTTGTCTCATTCTTTGTTGTGGAAAATATTTATTCCTTTCCTGTCTTGATTGCTCATGTCTAAATCTTAAAGAACAATTTACATCTTTGTGGCCAAAGGTAGAGCAGTAAAAACAATATCCATAGAAAAAATCTTTGTACCTGGAAAATGGTTGTCTTCTTTGAGCAGGTCGATTTCTTCCATGATGATGATTTCCTTGAGTAGAGGGTGTATTATTTATTTGTTCTACAGATTTAGTTTTGGTATATTTTCCTTCACTCCTCCTTGGCGGATGATTCTCTTCCTTTGTTTCTACAGGTTTGTTGTTGTCAATGGTTGTATATTTGACAAACTTGATGGATTCTTTGATGCTTATTCGACCACTACTTGATCCCTCTTCATAACCCAAACTAGTTTTCAACTTTGAATTCCTTTGTTGATTCAGAATGGAGGCTAATCCTTCTGAGGCTTTAATACTTGTCAGATTCTAATGATACAAGGCCTGAAATTTCTCTAGATCATTTTTGACAGTCACTACTTTAGCTTCCAATTTTCACCTTTTTTTTGGCTTCCTTCAATTGTTGTTTGAGAATGTCTTCAATATTCTTAGCTTCTTCTAACTTAACCTTCAACGAAGCAATTTATTTAGTTGGTTGATTTCATGTTTTATCATACCTTAGCAATAATTGTTTTTGTTTTTTGTTCTTTTCTTTGAGTCTATCAATATCTTCCATGGAACTGACAAGTTCTCCTTCAATATCTACTACTGCTTCACAATCAGGGAACTCACTTCTTGTATCTTCAATTTTTATATCTTCTAAAGCTATTAGCATGATATCATTTATTTTATCTTCAATATAAGAGTCAGTGCTTTCATCATCTGAGGGATCACCATCATTGTTTACTCAAAGGATTTTCTTCTTAAAATTATTCTCCTTATAGACCTTATTGCGTTTGTGATTCTCTTCATCGTCATATGTCTGATCCTTTATTTTTTGAGGACACTTAGATAAAAAATGACCTATCTTACCATAGTTGAAACATTTGAAGGGAAGTTTACCTTTTTATTTGCCTGATCCTTTCTTCAGTCTTCTCACAAAATTTTCTTCAATCTCATCTATATCGGAATCTGTGTTTTTATCTTCTTTAAAGGATGCCTCTGTTGTAGTGGATTTACCTTTGGTGATTATCATTTCATAAGAATTTAGGGTTCAAATAAGTTGATATAATTTCAGCGTATTGAGATCAGTTATTTCCTCTATAGCAGAGACCTTTGAGTTAAATTTATCAAGAAGAGATCTTAATATTTTTTGGGCTAGAAAATATTCTTCTATCATTTCACCTAGAACTTTCATATTATTGACAAGTTCTTCTATTCGTAAGAAGTACTTATTGATAGTTTTTTCTTCATCCATCTTTAACTGCTCAAATTTCAGTCTGTGAGTTTGAAGTTTTGCATATTTCACCTTTTTATTGCCTTCATAACTACTTATCAGCTTGTCCCACATAATTTTTGCTAAATCATAGTGCATTACTTTGAAAAACTCGACTTCTGCAAGTCCACTGAGGATGGCATTCATTTATTTTGCATTAAATATAAACTCCATCTTATCATGTTTTAATTCCAAGACTACAGGCTTCACATATCCCGTTTCAGTGACATCCCAAACATCAACACCCACAGACATTAAATGTGTTCTCATCCTTATTTTCTAGAAGGCAAAGTTTGTTCCATCAAACATAGGGGATCTATTAGTTGAACTTCCATCATGACTAGTCATGTTCAAGCTTATGGATCTACCTTTGATCAAAGGCACCGACTCTGATACCAATTGTTGGAAATATAACTGAGAGGGGGGGTTGAATCAGTTATGTATATAAGCTTGAAACTTTTCCTGTTATTTTTAGATTCGTTCTAGATTATTATTTAATGTGTTGTTGATAACTTAACATGCAAAGATATACAATATTTTATCAATCACACAGAATACACAGAGGGAAACCCATAAAGGGTGAAAACCTCTTCTTCTTAGGATGTCAATCAAGCTCCAAATTTCATGTACATCACAATATTTGAGCTCCAACTCAAATATGAGGCTATAACCTCTGATAGCAAGCTACAACTTGCAGAGAGCACCAACTCTCAGATTTCTCTATCACCAACTATATGGAAGAACCAACTCCCAGGTTTCTCTATCACCCACTAGATGGGAGCACGAACTCCCAGAATATCTTCTAGCACCAACTAGAACTTAGAGGACTACAATCCTCCCTACCACCACCCTACCATCCTGATTGAATCTTAAAAAAATTTACTTACTTGATATGTCTCTGATATGGTCTATTATAGCTCCATGTCTCCTCTGCCTCTTGCAACTTCTATATACTTTGTTCTACTTCTATACTCTTCTCTTTCTCTTGCTACGCACAATGCGCCTATATTCCTCTTCTCTTCTACATTTTATGCTATGTGCATACACTGCATTCCTTTTCAATGCACCTCTTCTCTGCTCCTTTTATGTTGCTTACTACCACCTTCTATGCTCATGCATTAGTTCCCAAAAATCACATTCTCTACATGTCTTTATCACGCCAAGTCCTCTACCAGATCATCCTGGCAACTTTTCATCCCCACTACTCTGTGTTTCATCTCAATTCTATATATCCTCTTTGTTACACATCGAAATTACTCACTTTGATAGTGTCGCAAGTGTCGTCATTACAAGTGTCGCAAGTGCCAAGAAAAGCATACCGCCATAATGCCTATGTTGTACCTATAA
The DNA here is from genome assembly GCA_032191745.1 of Picea mariana. Classification (NCBI taxonomy): domain Eukaryota; kingdom Viridiplantae; phylum Streptophyta; class Pinopsida; order Pinales; family Pinaceae; genus Picea; species Picea mariana. Next base: position 17,482 of record JASDQU010751014.1, on the reverse strand, counting down.
CGACATCGGAAAGACACTTGAAACACATCAAACACTTGACTTGGAAGAAGAGAAATGGGTCAACAGAGTTATGTACCTCTTTCCATTTGAAAGAACCATTGAATTTGAGTTTTTAGAGGAGAGCGCTCCCCTATACCTCTGTTAGGAGTGCTGGCGCCCCCATATACACTATCTGGGAGCGTTATAACACTCCCTCTACCATTTTGAAGGAGCATTGATGTTGTTAGAAGTGTTGGCACCCCCCTATACCTTACTAGGGAGTGTTATAACACTCTAACAACCCTTTTGGAGGAGTGCTATCTATTCTGGGCAGCAGTTGGCTTGTTGAGAAGAATGGGGGAAAGATCTCTTCAATATTTGAAGGCAGTTGGATTTGAATCCTCAATCAAGCCATGATCTTAGGGAAGATCACTAACTAAAGGAGGAAAATCCTCAACTTACCCTAAAGATATCTCAAGTAGTTGGGCCTCTCCAAGCCTATTTAAACAGGCTTTCTCATGGTGAAAAAGAGGAGGGATTAGAAGCATGAAACCTATGATCTCATAGGAAACACACAGTTAAGTGGAGGATAATAATCAGTGAAGTTATTGTCATTCTGATCGTGGATATTTTGGAGCAAGGGTTAGACAAGGAGGACTTGATGAAGTTGCTGCACTCGCATCTATGGTTGTAAGTTTCCTTCGTTGTTGTTCTCATTAATATGACATGCTTGGCCTGTTTCTTTCTAGTTTGTGCTTGATCTCACATGAACTTGTCTCTAAGTAGATAGATCTATTTCAAACTAATCTCAGTAGAGTAGGAAGTGGTTGTACTTTTGTTTGTCTACAGGGCTTCTCAAGGAGCGAAAGATTGGAGCTCAACTCGGACCGTGCAGGGACAAACACCGGTAAAAGGTACTTCTTTTCTCCTTCCTCCTCATATATTAGTTTATATAGACCTAAAAGGAAGTTAGTGACCATGATAAGCATCTTCTGTCTTAAGAGTTAAGAGTCTATCTCTCAAGAGGAGATCTACCTATCTACAGGGAGATTTTCCTTCAACAAAAATTGGTGACTGTACTGGGGACGAATCGAAACTTTTCGGTTTTGGTCTTCCTCATAGACCTTGTCTTACCCTTTGTTGTTTTCAGAACTTGTTCACCCCATATGTTTGATTTCATACATTGATTGAATCCTTACCCCATCACATACATCTTGATTGACAAAATTTTACTGAAATTTTGGGTTTTGGGGCAATTTTCTGAGTTTTTGAAGCCTGGTGCCCCTGTGCCTATGTTAGCCCAATGCCAGCACTCCCTAAAAATCTTAGACAGAGATTTATAACACTCTGGTGTCCCTTACACCAGAGTGCCAGCCTCTCCTTTGCTTCTTTGTGATTTATGAAGTTCTTTGTGATTCAATGCTTCTCCCCGTTGGCCTTTGACATCCTTTCTTCTGAGGAATAAGCACCTTGCTGTTAAGATTTTGTGGCCTTCTTCTTTATCTTTGAGTTTTTCTACTGTTGAGAGCTTGAAATCAATCCACTGCTTTCTTCTCTCCTTTTCGACTGAGCAGGAACTCTAGTGAAGGGCATCAGGAATCTGTGAACCATCTTATCTGGTTCTTTGAGGTCATCGTTCTTAAACACCTCTCTTTTGTGTGAATTGTTTGATTTTGCTTTGTTATCTTTTGTTTTCTAATTTCTTATTGTTTCAATCATAGCAAGAGGGTGTGGTCATTTGTGCGAAATCTGCTTATACTTGTTCGAATCTCTTTGATCTAAAAGGGTAGTTAGTAAGAGAAGTTTTTTGCATTAAATCATCATTCGCATACAAACAACAAAGATACATTTTAGTGATTGGTTTTCATATTAGAAGGCATTTTTTAAAAAAATTTAGCATTGCATTGGATTCGATTAAGAACCAATTGATTGAGGACATTTCATATTAGTGTTTGAAGGTGAAAATGACTCTTTCTCTTTCCCTTAAATAGGCGTTCATTGAAAAGAAATGATTTCTTATCATCTTTCATGCATATTTTTGGGAATTGAGTCCTCATTCCATCAATTTTACTTTCATGCACCCTTTGAGTAAAAAACAACTGTAAAACGAATGCTAATTAAAAATTATCTAGAACATTTTTTGTCTTTAGGATCTTCCACCAATAGTAGACTAGGGTTAGCACTTTGGATTAGGCTGTGAGTACAACTCTCCAAAGTTTTCAAAACAAACATTAGCATCCTGAGATAGGGAGAGTCAAACCCAATTGTCGTATTGGTTTTCTGGGATCCCCCTCTCACACAGGGGTTACACACGAGGTCACATTTGGGCAAATTACGGAGATTATCCCTCCGTGGTTCAACTGTTTGTAGTGGTTGGATCATATATTGGGGGTCACTTGAAGGTATACCCACGATTATGTGTGGGGGACTCTCAGGTTGATTTCGGACTTGTTATCCTGCCCATACATTTCGGATCGGACTGTCGACTGTACCCGCCCAGTGACTCACTACGAATTGGTGTATTTAGTTGCCATAATCTTTAGGTACTTACACAAGGTGACAGTGAAGGGAAGTCTCACTGTACCTGGAACAGACATTGGTCAAACTCACTCGGGCTCCTTGGAGGGTAAATCCACAATTACTACGTGGAATCTTGCACCAAGGTGAAAGTCTGTTAAGCAGGTCACCATTGTAACTATTCCACCATATCTTAGCCCCTTCTTGACTTGATCATGCGACGTTGGATTTCATCACCAACTAGTATGATCATCAAGAGAAGTTTTGTTTGCTTGGTTGATTCCTAGATTTTATTAGCGTATGTTGTTTCTTTTCGTTAGTTGGCCCTAGATTTTCAGTGTGTTCTATTATTCTCCACAATTGAGCCTGTAGATGATAAAGGTCTTCACCGATCATATAGGATGCAAGGGATACCTCCGGAAGGCTATTAACCCTTACCTCCTAACCCTCCATAAGACAACTACCATAGAGAGGTAGAAAATCAATCCGACGCTGGAAGTGTTATTGCTCCTTCGTTAGATAACTCAGAAGGAACTTTGGTCATAGTTGAAAATCCCACTACATTTGTGTTGGTAACTCCTCTCGAACCACTTTTGGTTCATTTAGACTCCCTTGGGAACGTCATAGATGAAGAGATCCCACGATTACCAAAGAGGATCTTTACCGAAACATATATGGGATCCACAGAACCAATCTTTGGTGATGAGTATAGAACTCTTGTTCATCCTAGCACCGTAGTAGATACCAATCCCACACTTGCTTGTTCTGTATGGAGGACTTCATCGGCGCACGATCTCTATGAAAATTTCAAATCCTTTCGACAACCCTTTCATCCTCATGACCCTCCTAGTGAAACAGGACCATCCAGTCAAACCATGAATCACCCAATCGATCAGGTTATTAACCCTACTGCTACACCAGCATAAGTCCATCCTAATGCTGGACTCATCACCTCTACTCACCCCCAAAGCACTTCAATCTCTACCCTCGTTTCTATAAGCTTTTACTCTATAGCTCCACATGTTCCACATGATCGTGCTGGGACATCTTCTCACCCAAGAACATAGACCCCTGCTCGCCAAACACAACTGGATGGAGGGTAACCACCATCCAACGAACCTTTTCCTCCTGGAGGACTACCTTTCCATGGGGGGCCTACCCCTCCCGGGGGACAGCCTCCTTTTCATGCTCCTCCTGGAGGGCAACCTTCATTTTTCAGTCAAACCCCAGTCATAAATCCACCGCTAGCAGGGGGGCAACCCTCGTTGGTTGGAAACCCTTCAAAATCCTAGGGAGTATCTTTAGGAGGAACTTTTACACAACCCCACATTGGGGGGCACTCATATAATAACCCACTAGGAGGAGTATCCAATCCTATTCCTTCTAGAAAATCTTACGAAAAATCTTATATGGGCGACATCCCAAACACCACCTGGAGTTCTCTAGGACCACAGTCTTATCCTCCTCATGGGTCTAATGTGTATCTGCCTACGGGATCTACTCCTTACCATTCTCAAGGGAAAAATGTTTATCCTCCTCATGGGCAAGCAAATCACCCGGCCTATAATGCTCATAACCCATCGGTTTATGCAAATGTTTCTCATCCACCATTGAATCATTCTTATCCTGGCCAACAACAACCGTATATAGGAGGACCTACTGGTTACAACTATCCACCTAACCTAGTCTATGGTCCTACTGGTGTTCCTATGCCGCACCAATATCATTCACACATTAATTGACAGCTACCTTTTCTTGCGACTTTGGATCTCCCAAACTTGTCTCGGTTAACTAATGATGTTATTTCTCATTCACCGGTTTGGCCAGTCATTCCAGCTAAACTTCCTTCTGATATTCTGAAATTTGATGGAAACCCTGGCGAAGATCTGAACAAGCATGTGATGACTTTCCATTTGTGGTGTTCATCAAACTCCCTCATGGATGATTCTATATGTTTGCGTCTTTTCCAGCGAACACTTACTGGTTCAGCAGCAAAGTGGTATATTGAACTACCACATGCTTCTTTTCATGATTTCAATTCCCTTGCCATGTATTTCCTCACGCACTTTCAACTGCCTATTCGCTACGAGACAAGTACTGAAATCTTGACCTCCCTTCGTTAAACTAACTAAGTGCATATCTCTTACCATATTCATGAGTGGAGGTGACGACGAAGGATGATCAAGGCAGTCATTCCTGACATACTATTGGCGGAATGGTTTACTAAATCACTGTTACCCCTGATTTCTCGTGATGTCGCTATGGGTGGTCCGATCACAGAGAAACAAGCCATTTCTCGGGCTCAATATTTAGATTTGGTTTATTCCCAATCTAGTACTTTGTATGATTTTCTTCCGAATGTTGCTCGAGCTAATACCAATCCATCTAAGCCGTCATCCTCATCTCATGCGGATGGTGTTATCAGCTCTGTCAAAACTTAATCTTTTTCCCAATCGACCACACTCTCCTCTACCTCCCCACAAACTCAGATCTCTGAGGTGAATGCGGTTCAATCTACCCCTTCACAACAATCTGGAGGTAAGAAGAAGACAAAGAATAAATCAAAAAATAATAATGAACAACCAAAAAATCAAACACTTGCTACCGAAAAGAAACCACAACGGAAACTAAAATTCCCATGTATCATTTGTGGTGACGATCACTACACTCGAGATTGTCCACTTTGCAATGAAGTGGCCAAAATTTTCCAAGGAAAGTCACAACCCACTGTGCTTACTCAACCTTTTCCACAGCAGCAATCTATGGTTACTCAAACCCCCTCTCCTAGGGGCAGTTCTAATGATCCTCATGATGAGGCCTCGTCGAGTGCACATATTTATATGTTTAATGGGATCAATTTGACCACTCACTCTAAGACATACGACACACTAGGTAACCTTGACAAAGGAAAAGACACTAATGGTACTGGTAATTTATCGGATCCATCATCGTCCTTCGTTAGTCTTCCATCGGTTAATCCTCCGTCTGGACCACTTCAAATTGAGAAACCCACGTTTGACTCTATCTTACGTCCTCCTAAGAGCACTATCTGCAAAGCTACCTTTAATCCTAGTTCACGTGCCGCCCAGAACTACAACAATGTTGAAGATTTGGCTCAAGCACCATGTGCTATGTCTGCACTAGAAGTTTTACAACACTGCCCTAGTCAATGTAAAACATTCTTAGCTACTCTTGGTGCCGTTGATCCTGAGTCATCCAACCATATTATGTTTAACCTAGACAATTATGCATCTCGACTCTCCCACCAACTTGCTTTCCAAGTTGATGTTGTTGTTCACAACCAACAAATACACCGAACTGTTTTGGATGAGGGAGCCTCAACTTGTGTCATGTCTCTAGCATGTTGGAAAGGTTTAAAATCACCAGCACTCAACAAATCCCCAACAATGTTACGCGCCTTTGATGGGTGTGGTTTTCATCCCCATGGGCTTTTACAGTCCCTACCCATCCAATTGGGTGGCAAAACTGCTACTGTTGATGTCGAGGTGGTTGATGCTCCCCTCGATTACAACTTGTTACTTGGAAGAAGTTGGTTTTATGCTATGACTGTTGTTGCCTTGTCAGTTTTTTGATGTGTCCAATTTTCTCATCAGGGCAAAATTGTCACCATTGATCAGTTGGATTTCTGCACGACCGATGATCGCGTTCACACTACCAACAATATTCCTTTCTTGGGAGACCACAAGATCACGTATGAAAGCGTTGGTGTTGGCTTACTGAAAGATTCTAGCCTCATGGGTACCGTCCCTACACCACTTCCACCGACTACACATCATATTACCACCGTCGATATGATTTCGACCATGGCTTATCAATCTTTGGAATCATTTGACCCTTGGATTGTACCTTGTCCATTGGAATTCGATGCACTAGGTGACACCGTGCCACTTAGTCCAGCCAAACCATTATATGTTTCTATCAAATCTGCTTCTCCCTCATCAGATGACCAACATATCTTGGCACCTGACAGTTCCTCGATGCAATCACAGTTGAGTTCCTTATTGTCTGCAATCGACTGCATTTCCCCAAGTTTTCCTTTTGATGAATCTATTCCGGAAATGCTTCGTATTGACAAGTTACCTCGAAATAATAACCGTCACTGATCCTCTTTTCTTCCCCATAATGAAGAAATTTGGGTAGATATATAGTCTATCTCCCCTCCTGACGACAATTTTCTATCACCTCCCATGCCTTCGAATTTTGATGATTTGGATCCGGTAGTTGACATGGTGATTTCTTTGGTAGGATTATTGGAACCTGATCTCCTTAATCCTATCGCGACCCTCGACATGTGTTCCTTCTCGAGTGATTATCTTCCATCCAGCGAAGATCTCTTGGAGGCCATGACCGAGTTTTGTCCCTTGACATGGTATCTTTCCAGAGTAGTATTCTCTTGGAAGCCATGTCAAGAAGCAACCATGAACATAGTTTCTCTTCTCTGTGGCAAGCTCATTAAAAAATGAAACAGAGGTCTTGAGCATAGTTCTTTTCCTTTGTCAAGCTCGTTAACAAATGAAACAGTCACCTCTCTTGAACCTTCTTTTCATCCACCCTTCTCTTTTTTTCTCATCTCCTCGAGAAATTGGTGCCAACCTCAGAGCCGGTGAATGAATTGAAGCTTGGAGGGCATGTCTCTAGCCTTTGATGATCTTTCTAGAGTTAAGCCACTAGCTTTCAAGCTGGGGGCATACCAAGCTTAGTCTTTGTTCTTTCTTGTGCTCGTAAATACATGAGAATGCATCCGGGTATACTTTTATCACTTTTTCGGACCTGTATGGATACACAAAAAAGGAACCCCCTGGAGTCTCTTTTAAGCTCTTTTCAGACTCTCTAAACATGAAAAGATTGCCGAGTGATATTGCTTCCTTTCCCACTCATTAAAAGGTTTGAAAGGGCATCTTTCGAGTGATAATTTATCTCTTTTTGGGCTTCGTGAGACTAACATTACGAAAAAGGACAACATTGGAGTCATCTTTAAGTTCTTTTAAGACTCTTTAAAGATGAAAAGATCACCGAGCGACCTTGTTCTCTTCACGCTCGTTAAAGTATTTGAAGAAAACGTCTATTGAGAGATATTTTATCTCTTTTTCGGTCTCATCAGACTACTTTACGAAAAAGGAACTGAGAGAGTTCTCTTTTAAGTGTTTTTCCAGACTCTATAATCATGAAAAACCTTCAAGTTTTTTGTCTTTGGACTCGTTAAACAAACATCGACAGGCCCATATGGGACCGAACTCTTACTTATTCTAGTTCGTTAAAAAGGAAGAGGGACTTACCGAAGGTGAGTCATATTGAGCATGTGTTACCCTCCTCGAGCTTGTTAAATTAAAAAGAAGTTCTCGTCTATCTGGATGGGGGAAAATTGAAGGAAGCAAGCCAAGTAGTTTTTGAGAACATTACCAAGTAACTCTTAGAGTCGCCCTTGAACATGACACTTTGTCTTTGCACACATCTTAATCCGCTGAACCTCTGCACTGAACCAATCCTCTGAGTTTTTCTTACTCCTTTGGGTCACCCGACGAAATTCACAGTATCTGTTGCATCATCGTGTTTTGGTCCATGTCATGTTTCTGTTGCTATCCCTCAGTGTTCAAGGGAAGTATCCACCTCGAGAGTCAGTCATCACAAATATATTGTCTCAATACCCATGTCAGTCCATGTTCATTTGATCTACCAATCACATCTCTATGACCATTTCGTGTCATTGATGGGGGATACATCAAGGCCCTCCTTCGACAAGTCTATTCCTGTCGACTTCAACACATTATCCAGGAACTAGACTTAGAAACCAATTAGTACTTTGGGACCTACATGCCTCAATGGCAGGCCTCCTCACATTCGACAGTGGGTTTACATCATTGACCTCTGATTGGATGATTCCATGGATGTTTGAATTCAACTCATCCATTCACATTCATTGGAATGTACTAGAAGTACCTTGGGAATCATTGACATTAATGATGCTTTCCCTTGCGCTTGTTAATGGTTTACATCATTGACCAGTAATCAAGTGGTTTCTGCCATGTTCGACATCAGTACATCTATTCACATGGCTAGATTTGTACTACATCGGGATCGGTAAGAAGACCCTGGGTTGAGTCATTACTCTCATATGTACTTTGCCCAGGTTGTGAAGGAGTTTCTCTTGAACAATGACACATATACTATCACATAGATCCACTTTGTATTGGTCGTGGCTATGTCTTATCATCTCATAGATCCACTTTGTATTCTTCATGGCTACGATCAGTTTAGGTCATGGGAGTATAGATCCACAGTGTATCCTTAGTGGCTATACCTTTTATCAATACAATTATGGATCCGCAGTGTATTTTATGGCAGCCATATCTTGCAGGTCTTGATCACCCAAGCATAGGTATGCCTGCCTTGGGTTTGAAGCATGTTATAATATTTGTTAGATGTTTGTGTGCAGCTTCTGTCAGGTTCTCTACGTCTATACCCTTGCCTGAAATTCTACAAAGCATTTCAGTTATCAGTTCTCATCTTCTAACTTCATACTTTGGGGGGCAATCTGTTACACATTGAAATTACTCACTTCGATAGTCTCGCAAGTGTCCCATTTTTCTCATAAGTGTCGCAAGTGTCAAGAAAAGCATACTGCCATAATGCCTATGTTGTACCTATAATGACATCGGAAAGACACTTGAAACACATTAAACACTTGATTCGGAAGAAGAGAAATGGGTCAACAGAGTTATGTACCTCTTTCCATTTGAAAGAACCACTGAATTTGAGTTTTTAGAGGAGAGCGCTCCCCTATACCCTTGTTAGGAGTGTTGGTGCCCCCCTATACACTATCTGGGAGCATTATAACACTCCCTCTACCATTTTGAAGGAGCGTTGATGCTGTTAGGAGTGCTCGCGCCCCCCTATACCTTACTAGGGAGCGTTATAACACTCTGACAGCCCTTTTGGAGGAGCGCTATCTATTCTGGGCAGCAGTTGGCTTGTTGAGAAGAATGGGGGAAAGATCTCTTCAATATTTGAAGGCAGCTGGATTTGAATCCTCAATCAATCTATGATCTTAGGGAAGATCCCTAACTGAAGGAGGAAAATCCTCAACTTACCCTAAATATATCTCAAGTAGTTGGGCCTCTCCAAGCCTATTTAAACAGGCTTTCTCATGGTGAAAAAGAGGAGGAATTAGAAGCATGAAACCTATGATCTCATAGGAAACACATAGTGAAGTGAAGGAGAATAATCAGTGAAGTTATTGTCATTCTGATCATGGGTCTTTTGGAGCAAGGGTTAGATAAGGAGGACTTGATGAAGCTGTTGCACTCACATCTACGGTTGTAAGTTTCTTCGTTGTTGTTCTTATTAATATGACATGCTTGGTATATTTCTTTCTAGTTTGTGCTTGATCTCACATGAACTTGTCTCTAAGTAGATAGATTTATTTCTAACTAATCTCAGTAGAGTAGGAAGTGGTTGTACTTTTGTTTGTCTACAGGGCTTCTCGAGGAGTGAAAGATTGGAGCTCAACTCGGACCGTCCAGGTACAAACACCGGTAAAAGGTACTTCTTTCTCCTTCCTCCTCATATATTAGTTTATATAGACCTAAAAGGAAGTCAGTGACCATGACAAGCATCTTATGTCTTAAGAGTTAAGAGTCTAGCTCTCAAGAGGAGATCTACTTGTCCGTAGGGAGATTTTCCTTCAACACTCTTCTATATTATACATGTCATATTTTCTCCCAGTTCTCTCTTGGGTCCTCAACACAACTCTGGCACTTTACTGGCTATTCCTCACTGTCTATTCATCATCAGTGCCCATTATCCTAAGATTCCTTTTCTTCACTAGCAGTTACAGTCAGTTGTTTTTGGCTTCTTTGGCTTCTAAGCTCCTTCCTTTATGTGACCACTGGCGGTGACCACACGCCTATTCAAAAAGAGCTTCATGATCTTAGTCTATCAAGTGCTAGCTCCTTCTTTCAATAAGGACTTGGGAAATGATCTCACGCGACCACGCTTGATCCCAGATCTCCATGATCCATCGACATGTAGCTTCCTTCCAAATCAACGACTACGATTGATTCTGACGTTCTGGTCTTTGAGAGTTTCAACTCTCAAATCTCACTTTTCCCATATGACAATCTTCCAGAGTGGAAGATCTATTGACACCTGTCTCCTTGAATCTATGATCAGGATCTCCTCCGTGAGTCTGGCCTTCGGGACTTTCAATTCGCAAACTCTCATTTCTTCCATACGTCAATATTCTAGAGTCGGTGATCTGTAGACACCTGTCTGAACATATCAGACAGTTTACACTTATCCTTTTACTACTTAATCCATCGGCTAGGAATTAATCAAGCATTGTGATTGATGGCCACCATTTACTTCGACACTTTGTCTATTCTACTTACGCTATCCTTTTACTTTATTTTGATCAACGATTGAGAATGCACCCGAAGTGATCTTCATATTGGACAACTTATGTCGACTTCGGGACTTTGGCATTTGGGACTTCGGGACTTTAGGCATCTGTTGGTGGTGAAACTCTTGAAGAAAATCTCCCGGAGTCGCATAACATTACACACATCACCTGTTGACTTGGAATGGACTGAGTGGTTGCCACGTATCACTCCCTGACGTGTTCTTCCACATGTCTTTCCTGACGTGCTCTTCCACATGTCCTTGAATCATACGGCTGAGGCTTACTTCGGGTATTTACCTAGAGTCCACAGGTTTATGCCACGTCTCTTCTAGATCAAACGACCCAGATTCACTTCAGACGATCTAACACTTGAGATCTTCTTTGGACGATCTGACAATTGAGATATACTTCATATGATCCGATGGTTGAGAATTTATTTTGAATTTTTGGCTCTCTGGGCTTCAAGAATTTCAAATCTCAAACTGAAACTCTCAAAGTGATTTCTCCAGAGCTTACGATCCGTCGCCACGTATCCCTCTGGATATGACAGTTGAGATTTACTTCGACTCTCCAGATCTCTAGACTTAGGGTATTTCAAATCTCAAACTAAAACTCTTGAAGTGATATTTTTCCGAAGCGTACCCTCCTCACATCTTTAGACCCGAAACAAATGATGTTCGTTTGATCAAGATCTTATATCAATGGCTCGATCTGTCTGTGATGCATCTTTTCCTTGGATTAAATCCAACATCTCTCCATATTTTCTTATCCTATCCTTCCACTCAAAAGTGATCCAATGGTCATTATCAGTCTTCCTCCTGAGTTTCTGATATCTATGACTTAGAAGGTTTTCTAAGTGTTCAAGGATCCTGACCTTTGCTCCTTTTGCGAGTCTATATCTTGGACCTTGTCTTCACTTCTGGAAACCGCTATCTCTTCTGAGCTTTCTGGTCTTCTTCTCTCTCAAGGTTTGGTTCACTGTTGTTCTTTCCATCAATGACAAGCACACTCTTCCTGTAAACATGCCAACACTTTATACAATTCTGAAATCATATTTCTAAAACTTGTATTGCATATTCTTAGGAAATATGATTTTTCAGTTTAGATCATAGAAATTGTGGAGAATTTTATAATGCAACATGTAGGAGAAATTCATGGTTTCACGCATGAATTTCTCCTTCGATATATCAATATCTGATATAAACGATTTGATCCTCATTCTTATGCCATGAAAACCATACTCTATTTTTGTATGCTCCCTTTTTGAAATTTTCTTTAACTTTTCCAATTCGATGAGTTGGAAGGTACCTGGTTGATGTTGATAGGTTGACAAGCTAAAGAATTAATTTTGAAATCTCCTCCCATTTTTTATTTTGCTGATCTGAGTTCACTTATATTGAAACCTGTAACTTCGATATGAATTTAGAATTATATACAAAACAAATTTGTTTCTGTAGCTTGGTTTATTTCTAGAAAACTTTTACAAAAAGACTCGTAAAAACATAAGAAAATAAACAATTACCTTATTTGTATCATCATAGCTCATATCACAATTATTTGTAAAAATGTTGGTATTTTAGGTGTAAGTTGATGGGTATGACAAGATTATAAAGGACCAATAGGTAGAGCGGAGAGAAAAATCATTGACAAAAAGAGTTATTCTTGAGACCCAACAGTCTACACCCATCTCTGGGGGAACCCCCCTTAGGGGCATGTATAGTCCTCAGAGCATCCATGCACCCCGAAGTGACACCATTCTTCGGTGCACTCACTCTTCAGGAGCTCATCAACCCTCCAATAGTACAAACATAGAGGGACTTCAAGGTCCATATAGGACAACAAAGAATTAACCTCTAGCMTATATTTCATTTGCTCACACATTGTTTCCTTTCCTCGCAACGTTGGACTTGTTTGACTTGTCGTGATTGAAAAATGACCCTATTTCCCATAACCCTTCATGGTCGTAAATTCCTTCTAATATTCCATTAGATATTTTGAAATTTGATGGAAAGACGAGAGAAGACCCCTCCACACACATCATGACATACCACTTATGCTTCTCATCCAACTCATTGATGGATGATAGTGTGAGGTTCCGTCTTTTCCAGATATCCATGACCGGAGCTACCACCAAATAGTACATTGAATTAAAAGTAAGTTTCTTTAAAATATTGAATGACTTGGAAATGGAATTCCTTACACATTACCAACTTCCCATTAGGTATGTGATAGGAACAAAGATATTGATGTCATTGCATCAAGATGTTTCCACCCACATTTCTGATCATATTCATGGGTGGTGAAAAAGGCATAGGATAATTAATAACCAAATCCTTGATAATATCTTGATGGAGTGGTTCACCAAATCCTTCCTTCCACCTATTTCCAAGGATATAGCTATGGCCAGGGAGGCTACCGAGGAGAAATGTATCATGTGTTCCCAACACTTATACTTGACCTATTCATAGTCAGGTACTCTATTGTTAGGAAACGGAAATGCCGTATTTTCATCCACCTTTCCCTTAACTATTCCTTACATTTCATCGCCCTATTAAACCTTTGTAATGCCATTTTCATAAATACATTTGGGTTTCACATTATTATTTTCCACTTTATTCATTTTAGTATTAAAAGTGAATTTATGATTAAATATTAGAAAATATACATGTTTTCATATATATCTCAATTATGTGTGAGCTTTGTAATATGTAG
>JASDQU010751013.1:27760-38084 GCA_032191745.1 Picea mariana | reverse complement strand
TGCAATCTGGTTTCCTCGAGACCCAAAAAGAAGTGAAACAACTCAGTGCTACTATTGCCTCCATCGATTCATCCATCAATACAACCATAAATACAACCATGCGGTCCTCAATGGAGGAAGTCAAATAAGAACTAACCACCCAGTTTGAATCTATCTTTGCATCACTCTGCACCAAATTGAAGATCCCTATAGATGACCATTTCTCTGATGCACCTCCAAAGACTAAAGGTGAACATTCCTCCCATTCCCATACCTTTCAGCCCCATCACTTTCAATGTGACCTACGCCTTCCACGGGTGGATGTGACCAAATTTGATGGCTCGAACCCCACTAGTTGGGTCACCCAAATGGAACATTATTTCTCTTTATATCGCATTACATATGACTTGGCCAAACTCCAGTATGGCGTTCTCCATCTAGATCAAGAACATTGACAATGGTGGCAATGGAGAAAAACTTCCCGTCAAGGGTATATTGCTTGGACCCAATTTGTGACTGAGCTTTATGAACACTTTGACATTGACACCAACCATTTGGGTCATTTGACAAAGTTGAAACAGTCAAGAACAATAGAAGACTTCATAGCTTCCTTTGAGCACCCGGCTTTTAGAACAGAGGGCATGACTAATGCTTTCTTTCGAGAGTGTTTTATCAGTGGCCTCAAGGAGCAGATTCGGGCCCATGTCCTCATGGCTCGTCCTTTGAGTTGGGTGGAGGCTACTAAAAAAGATAAATAAGCACAGCAGGTTGTATCCTCTCAAAACCGTAAACCCTCCTTTATCCCTCACCCTAAACCCATAAATCCCACTACTCCCTCCACCCCATTAAAGACCCAAAAATTGACCAGGGCTGAAATGGCTGAACGCCAACTCAAAGGCCTTTTTTATAATTGTGATGACAAATATTTCTCGAGTGAGAAGTGTAAGGAATAAAAGCTTTTTATGGCCATCTCTGAGGATATTTCAGAAGAGGATGTCGAAACTCCCCTTGTGCCTGAGTCACCTAAAATCACTGACATAACCCCTCCCTCAGACCCTCCCGAAGTGGAACCGATCATTTCCCTCAATGCTCTCACTGGCTTCTCTGCAGCCCAAACCCTCAAGTTAATCGGTTACATCAAGAATCGAAAGGTCATCATTCTGGTTGATAGTGGAAGCACCCGTAATTCTATTCATCGACGCATTGCCCAAGAAACTCATTGCTACATCCATGCCATCAACAATTTCCAAATCATGATTGCCAATGGTGGTTTCATGAAATGTGGAGGGCGCTGTGAAAATGTGCGTCTCCAAATCGGTGACTACCACCTAAAATCCCATATGTTTGCTATCAACATGGGTGGTTGTGACATTGTGTTGGGTGCAGACTGGCTAAGGACTTTGGGTCCCATTCTCATGGATTTTAAGGCATTAACCATGCAATTCGACCAAGAAGGCCACCAATATAAATTCCAAGGCATCACGACTGGTTCACCTGAGGTCATTAGCTCCCATCGCATGGAAAAACTGCTCAAAAAAGGTCATTCTGGTGTCATTGCCCAACTCCATGCCATAAAAGCAACAGAGACACCCCCGGTGCCGGAAGACCTCCAAGCCCTCCTTTCTAAACACCAAATGGTATTTTCCACTCCCCAAGGACTCCCTCCTTCCCACGGTGTTCATGAACATTCCATTCCCCTTGTATCTGGAAGCCTTCCTCCCAATATCCATGTATACCGCCACCCCTTTTCACAAAAAAATGAAATTGAGAAAATGGTCCAGGAACTCCTTACTGCAGGCGTTATCTACCCTAGTATGAGCCCTTACTCTTCTCCTGTAGTCATAGTCATGAAGAAAGAAGGTTCTTGGAGAATGTGTCCTGACTTCCGTGCCCTCAACAAACTGACCATTAAAGACAAATTTCCCATTCCTGTCATTGATGACCTCCTGGATGAATTGAGTGGTGCCCAATTCTTCACTAAACTTAATCTTCACTCGGGCTATCACCAGATACGTATGAAGGAGGCAGACATTCCCAAGACATCCTTTCAAACTGACAAGGACCACTATGAGTTTTTGGTCATGCCCTTTGGCTTGTGTAATGCCCCCTCCACCTTCCAAAGCCTCATGAATCATGTCTTCCGTCCTTTTCTCCGTCATTTTGTATTATTTTTCTTTGAAGATATCCTAATCTATAGAAAAACCTGGAAAAACAATCTTACTTATGTGGATCGAGTTCTCCATCTACTCTCTTAGCACAAACTTTTCCTGAAACAGTCTAAATGTGTTTTTGGTGCCTCAGAAGTAGAATACTTGGGTCATCTGGTTCGCAAGGATGGCATCAGGGTGGATCCAAAAAAGATTGAAGCTATGAAAGACTGGTTGCACCCAAAGACTCTCAAAAGCTTGCATGGATTTTTGGGCTTAATAGGGTATTATTGCAAGTTTGTTAAGAATTATGGCAAGATTGCAGTACCTCTCACAACTCTCCTCAAAAAGAACTCTTTCACTTGGACTCCAGCCGTTGCTCAAGCTTTTCAAACCTTGAAGATGGCCATGTGCACCACTCCGGTTCTGGCCCTTCCTAATTTCACAAAGACCTTTGTGTTGGAATGTGATGCCTTAGGGAAAGGAATCGGTGTTGTCCTTATGTAAGAGGGTCGACCTTTGGCCTTCACCAGCAGGCAACTATCTAAAAGGAATTTGGGCAAACCCATCTATGAAAAGGAAATGTTGGCTATTCTACCTGTCGTTGATCTGTGGTGCTCTTATCTCTTGTGGCAACGTTTCCAAATTAAGACAGACCATCAAAGCCTCAAGTACTTTTTGGAACAACGCATTTCCTCCCCAGAGCAACAAAAATGGGTGACTAAGCTCTTTGGATATGATTATGAAATCATTTACAAGAAGGGAAAAGACAATGTGGTGGCGGATGAACTGTCTCGAAAATATGAAGAGGAAGGATCCCTTTTTCTCTTTCCTTCATTGTACCAGATTGGCTCCAAGCTGTGCTCTAGGAATGGCTACAAGATCCCAAAAGTTCACATCTGATCTAGCAATTGCAAACCAATGCTCCAGCTTCCCTAGGGTACTCTTGGCTCTAGTATGAGCTTTGATACAAAGGTCATTTGTATTTAAGTAAACAATCAAATCTTAAATCCATGGTACTTTATGATCTTCACACTACACCCACAGCAGGGCACTCCGGGTTCACCAAAACCTATGACAGGGTCAAACGTTCTTTCTTATGGGATGGTATGAAATAGAACATCCATAATTTTGTCATTGAATGTGAGGTGTGTCAATGCAACAAGGGAGAAATAGTCAAATCTCCGAGCACACTACAACCGCTTTCGATTCCACCTGCTATTTGGAAGGATATCTCTATGGAATTTATTACCAGCTTACCCAAATTGGGAAATAAATCAGTCATAATGGTGGTTGTGGATCGCCTTTCCAAGTATGTTCATTTCTATGCTCTTCAACACCCATTTACTGTATCCACGGTGGCTCAAATTTTCATGGACCAGGTCTTCAAGATTCATGGCATGCCACACTCTATTGTTTCTAATCGTAACCCAACTTTCACAAGCAATTTTTGGCAAGAATTATTTAAGCTCTAGGGCACCCAATTACATCTAAGCACAAGTTATCATCCCCAGACTGATGGTCAAATGGAAGTTGTCAACAAGTGTTTGGAAACATATCTAAGGTGTTTTGCCTCTGAAAGGAAAAATCAATGGGCTCAATAGTCACCCCTAACTGAATGGTGGTACAACACTTCCTACCATACAGCTACATGCATGACTCCTTTTGAAGCGGTATATGGAAAAAATCCCCCTTCAGTTCTCTCATACTTACCAGGTACCTCGAAGGTCCAAGCGGTTGACCAAACACTTACAGTTTGAGAGGATATTCTTCATGCCTTTAAAAAGAACTTGTTCATGGCACAAAATCGCATGAAGCAACAAGTAGATCAAGTTCACTCTGAACGTCAATTTGCATAAGGGGATCAGGTGTTTCTGCGACTGCAACCATACAAGCAAACTTCCCTCAAGGCCAAGCAGTGTCAGAAGCTAGCACCCAAATTTTATGGTCCTTATATAGTTTTCAAGCGTGTGGAACAAGTCGCCTATCAGTTAGCTCTGCCCAGTCAGTCAAAGCTACATCCTATTTTTCATGTTTCATGCTTAAAGAAGGTGATTGGAACTAGGTGCCAAATTCAAACCAACCTTCCTGAGTTAGCTAAAGAAGGATCCATTTGGCTACAACCAAAAGCAGTTTTGGACCAGCGTAAGCGTCGCCTACGTCAGCGAACCATCAAGGAAGTGCTAGTCTAGTGGAAAGATACAACTCCAGCAGATGCCACTTGGGAGCCAGCTACCATTCTGCAGCAGTTTCCACATCTCAAGCCTTGAGGACAAGGTTGTTTTTAAGGGGGAGGACATGTTAGGGTCCTAACCCGCACATAGGTAGATCAATATATTCGAATGTAATAAAGGTCAATATTAATAAGGCCTTTCAATAAAATAGAAAAGGGAAAATGTAAGAAGACCTAATAGAAGCTTCTACTTCTAGAAGGATCTTCCTCTAGATGCTTCTCTTGATAGACATATTTAGTATAAATAAGGGTTGAGGGTATGAAAACCCTATTTTGGAGATTATTGTAACAGAGCACTGCTCGACTGGAGGTTTCCCCCTCGAAGAGGCCCGTGAACATTGATTTCTGAATCAAAGTGTTATTTCTCTTGTTGTTCTTATATCATCTATGTGTTATTGTGGAGATTATGTTGGTTATACTACTGTTATTCTGCCATTTCTAGCATTTTATTTATGTTCTGCATACTTTTTATATCTGATATATTACAATTTTAATAGGTAACCCCAACCATGTACCGTATTTTCACAATCAATTTATGATACCAGGATTACATATTAAATTAATATAATAATCATATCTAACAATAATATAATTGTGTTAAACTTATTCATTGAATCTTATGATCGATATCAATTTCCAGCAATATTTGAAGTTCGGACTTTGTTGAATGCTTAAGAGGTGACGTTGCATCAGGTAAATGGATGTATGTATGTTGTAGATACTTGTGCACCATGAGTTAATGTTGATGTAGGATTGATACATTAATTAGTTATTCTTTTGGACCTTGAATTTAATGTGATTAGATTATGATTATTTTGTGCTTTGAATCAAATTGATAATTACTCTTGCACCAATGAATAATGTGATGTATGAATGAGTAAGCGATTTTATTTCTTTTGCATCATGAATTAATTTGATACATGTTAGTGTATAAAAAACTCTTGATGGAATGGTTCATGGATGGCTAATTGCATTCTTTAATTGATGTATGCTTTTATTAGAATTCGTTGTGCCATGAAATTAATAGGACGTATGATTGATTTTGTGAATTGCTTATCTTTGGGCTATGAAAAAAAATCAATGATTACCTTTGCCTCGTGGAATATGTTGATGATTAAGTAAATAGATTTCCTTGCGCTATGGAATAATGATAATGAATAAAGGATTGAGTTATTATATTCCTTGCGTCTTGAATTTAATATTCATGTATGATGAGTTATGAAATTAGATAATTTGCGCGCATTGAAATAATGTTGATGTATGCTTAATTAAGTGATTATAATACTCTTGGACCATGAGTAATTGATTATTAAGATTGATTGATTGATCTAGTTGTTGTCATCTTGATTGGATTAGTGGGATTTAGAAACCTCCTTGTTCCTCATAAAAGTCTGCAGCCCTAAGACCTTAAATGGTCAAAATCAATCAGATGAATCCTAGGCTTGAGTGTTGCTTATGTGTCATGTATGTCCTAACCATGCCATATAGGTTGGGCAGGTAGTTATTTTAATGTTCAGTGACATGGTGGATCTTTATGCGTATTTTGTTTAGGTGGTTTTGATGTGCAGAACTACGCCTCTATATATATGTTTATGCCTCGATTATGTGTCACTAACATTTATGTTAATGCGTTGGCTTATGTGTCGTTTTAGCTTCAATGATGTATTTTGTTATTATGTTGTAACGAATTTAATATCCTAATGCAAAACAAAGAAATTTTTTACCATGTACTTCGTTTAGTTGATGTAACGACGAGGTTCATTACATAAAGTATTGTCTCTATATTATACCTTTGAAAACCCTAGTCCTCTTGACCTCAATCAATGGCCTTCTCAAACTCTCAACAACAATTAGAAACAATAGAAGGGATAAGGGGACCCCTACTATAACCCTCTTCCAAAGCTAGAAAATATTGACATTGATCTGTTGATAAGCATTCCAAATGAATCAAAGGTTACTCAATTCATCACCCAATTGAAAATATGAACACATAAACCTAAATGGATAAATATCAATCTCAAATATAACCAATTTTCTTGATAAGCATTGCAAATGAATCAAAGGTTATTGTACCATATCCATATTCTTTCATAAGTTACCATGTACAACACTAACCCAATCATACCTCACTCCCTTTGCACAATCCCTTTCTATTAGCCACCACATCATAATGATGGCATTGGTGTTCTCATTCATCAACAACATAAACATGATATCAACTCAAATAAACATATAAGTGCAAATAAGAAAAAATAAGCATATATATGAACAATACCTCTCTAGAATATGAAAAATACTGATTCGAGAAACATAAGTGCAAATTTACATATATATTAATAAATAAAAAGATTAAACCCACAAAATACAACCCTAGAATTAATAATTCCAAAAGAGAGAAATGTTCATGGGATTTTATCTAGTGGAACATCCATTGAGTAGATTTCAACTACATTTTTTTTAGAGTTAAAAATATGACTTGTTTAAAGGTTATGTGTGAGCTTATACAAGGAAAAGACACTGATCTCCCTAAAACAAAGAGATTTTATATTAGATGATAAAAGAATGCTTAAATACTAGTAGCAAAGAAAATAATTACCTACGTGGGGTGATAGATAGGAAGATAGATTCCATATACTCTGTCTATTCGATAAAGTGCATGTGTACTTTGTCTAGTTGATTAGTGAATATTTATGAAATTCTTACAATTAATTTTATTTGAAATTTCGTTGGGAGAAATTCTCAAAATAAACCATTAAAATTTGGAAACATGACATCCTCACAATGAAGATGGATTTATGCAATATGTAAAGGAAATGATTCATTTTTTAAGGATGTTCTTTGACAATTTTGAACTCTTCAAGAAATTTTGTGTTATTTTTCCTAGTTTTAAATTTATTAGATGCATTTATTAAATTTATTTTAGTATTTTGCAAGTTCATATATCCATGAAATCTGAGGATAGAAATTTAAGAAGTATTTCTTGATATTCTATAAGGTACTAGTCTTTAGGTTGTAGTTTAAAATATTTCATTAATAATGCATTACCATCTAGGTTTAGCACCTTGGCCAAATTTCTTAGTTATTAAATAGTCAAATACTATTGGTTATAGTTTTCCTACTTCTCCTTATTGTAATGGAGACATTAAGGTTTTCACTTCATTTGCATCTCATTTAGGCCACCCCATAATTCAAAATATAGTTGTTAGTTTTTTCAATATATTCCTTTGATTCTTTGAAGTTTTTATAAATATTTATGCCTTCAAGTTGTTATATATTATATTTTCATTTCATGTTTATATACCTTATGTTTTCATATTCATGGATTTTCAGAGGATAGATCGAGGCAAGATGTTGAGAAATGAGTCTCCAAATATTCCTCACAAACACTCAAGGATATCAAATGAAGGATGAAGAGAAACCCGTTCTTTGAATGAGACATAGGGGATGTTGGAGACCCATATCTCGGAAAGGCATGGTAGCTTGGGAGGGGAAACTAGTGACAAAAGACAATCTAGTGAGATGAGGATATTATCAAATGAATCGGTGAATAGATCATCCAAAGAGAGTGCTCTAAATAGAGCTATGGATGCATTTTTTTTAGATGGATTGCACATAAATACTCCAACAACGGAGAATGTAGGGAACCCGTCACATCAACAAAATAGTTTTGGTAAATTTCTTTTGTTTTTGTATTTTTTTGTGTATTTATGTTTATGTTTTATATGTTTTTTATTTTTTATTTTTTTATGTGTTTTATGTGTTTTTTTTAAATGTTGTAATTAGTTTCAAATGTGTTTTTGTGTAGAGGATCAATTTAATGCAGGAGGTTATAATGAAAGAGAGAGTTATTATCATGCAGAGTTGAATGTTGGTGAAGAGGGTGAAGGTGGATCAAGCGAGCATTATTAAGAAACTGAAGATTACACACTTACATCCACCTATCCCTTCGATGTTAGTGATGAGATTCCTTCGGAAGGGTATGTTAAAGCAATGAATCTTGAACAATGCTCAAGTCTTAAAAGAAAGCTGCAGAATGATTTGAGGTTCTTGGATCTCGCTCAAGAGAGAAAACAAAGATTGGAGATTATTTTTCATTCTTTGCAGAACTTTATGGATGCATATCAAAAGATGGGGCCAATGACTAATAGCTTCATAGATTTGATGAGGAGATGAAAGCCAGAGGTGATGGAACCTGATAAATGGGAAGAAGTAAAAATTAGAGTTTCAAAAGAGGATGTAATTTCTATGTTCAATTTCAAGGGGGTTGCAAAGAGAAATATGTTGAAGGTGCAGTATTTTAAGCACCCAAACATTGCAGGTCATATTTATAATATATTTTTGGAAGCATATGGGAAGTTGACGTGGAATTATGAGGTTCCACATTACTTTTCTAGAATTGTTTATGTAGAGTTTTTCATGGGAATGCGCCTTGGTTATACCAACCTACCGTCCAAACATTATGGGTCTGGTAAAGGATGAACATATGAGCCGAAAGGGGAATATCAAAATGAAGCATTGCAAAGGCCTATGTGACCTTTGGCATCTCTCCCAACAAAAGAATTTGCTTCACATTTAGATATGCAAGATACATGAGATGTTGGAAAGGAAGCCATGAATGTAATCAGATAAAATTTAAAATCATTATTTTATGGTGTTGATGTCGGTTTGAACCTTCGGAGAGCTCAAGCCAATTCTCGGGCCAATTTTGTTTACAAAATAGATGAGGAGATAGATTCCATGTCCATAGAATATATACTGGAGTATGAAAAAAAAAATCGCAATGGTTAGAAGGAGTTAATTCTGAATGACTAACCGGATGCTCGATTGGTATATGTTATAGTTAGTAAAATTTTCATGCATTCATGAATATTTTTTTTGTAATTAGATCTAGTTACATATCATTGTATCTTTAGAGATAATTGATTTGTTATCTTCACTAATCACAGTTTGGTCAAATTTTAAATGAATCTAATTTAAATAAGGGACTTGATTCATCGAGTTTAAATTTGGATGCGATGAATCATGTATGTTTTTAAAAATATCCATATATGAGCACTTCGGTTGTGCAATTTTTACACCTAGTTGAAGAATCAATACAACAAATTTGTGTTTTTCTATTAATGTCAACACATTGAACTCTAAAATTCTTAGTTTCTTTGTTCATAGATTCCCTTTCCATCTCCCACTACTTGGGCAAGCTTGTCACAATTCTCATTGGGAGAGTTTGAAGAGGGTGAGATTTCACAGGTATAATTGCATGTTGAAAACAAATTTAGTTATATGAAAATTGCAATGTCATTTAAATTATTAATTTAAAAGAAAAATGGCTTATAACATATAATTTATCGACCATAGATGGGGTGTTTCCAAGCACAGAGGACAATCAGGACACAGGGAGGCCACCGAGATGGGCGACCAACCACCTAGTGCCCATCTAGTCCCATCCCTCCATCTCTGTATCCTCATGAACATCAACCATCAACCGCCAACCTTCCATCCTTCGATGTACACTTGTAGTCGCACAAGCCAAATTCTCTGGAAAGCAGGTGACATCATGGCATGAGCCAAATGCAGGGTTTTTCTGGGCTCGCCTGCACACTCCTCAGCTCATTGTCTACTGCAAACCTCACTCACTATCTCAAATCTCTCTGTGTACATTTTGGCCCCACCCTGGCACAGCCACCCCATGCCCACCTCGACCTCTCTCTGTATTCCTTTCGACCTCTCCTCAAACTCTGTCAGCTCCTTCCCTAGCCCAGCTATCGCCTTCGACATGCCTTGAGCCATGGGAAAACCCAAGAGGGGCACCGCTTGGTACGAGGCCAGAGGAAGAATTCCTCCCACCTTTGATCATCCAGTTGAAGCTGAGCTTCCCCCAGCCACTCCTCCAATAAACGTGCCCATTCACAACCACCCCCCTGTGCTGCATTTTCGACCCGTCTTGGGCTCCGAGGAAGTAGCAGTT
>JASDQU010751013.1:0-14407 GCA_032191745.1 Picea mariana | reverse complement strand
TATATATATATATATATATATATAATTTTTTTGTATGTGGATCATGTTATATATTTTTCTAAATGGTTTATATTGTTTATGATGGTGAAAGAGAAATTTATGGTCCATGATGGTGCTGAAATTAAAAATGATTTATTTTATCAAGAAACATTTAGTCATGTTTTATTGACTATTTTCCATTTTGTTGTATTTTGTTGTTATTGTCTTTTTGCATAATTATGTCTTTTGTGGAGACAAAACTTATTAAATAGTAAATTTATTTTGTGCCTAGTTTTATGTATTATTCAACAATATTTAAAAAAAAACATTGTCACGGTACATTATGTTTTGCATACTCTGTCTTTTGTGAAGAATTGTAAATTTATTTTTTGTTTAGTTTTACACTTTTCAACAATGTTTAAAAATTTATTGCCATAAACATGGAATTTTGGGAAGGTTTGTAGGTTTGGAAATTTGGATATGTTAATAACGTTTTCATATATTATTTTGAAGTATATAAAAAATACTAAAAAGAACATTATTTAGATTAACACAACTTAATAAACTGAGAATCAACCTTAAAGAAAAAATAGTAATTTGATGGATTAACACAATCTAATCAATTTAATCAAAATTAAAGATACATGACCACACTCTAATCATATCAAAATTAAGAAACTCCATGATCTATTTAGTTAAATATCATCAAATTTAGTTGAATGTTTAACAGTTCCTCCATTGAATATTTAATATATGAATTGTTAAGTACACAAGTGAATAATTTTAAAAAGGTCTTAAGTTTAAAGTACATATATATGAAACAAATTTAAAAAAACAACTAAATGTAAAATATAATGTGTTAAATGAAATTTATAAGGGAAATTTAATTTACATATTAATCATAAATGTCGAAATTAAAAATCAAAATTATCTTTAAGTTTATTATAATTTTAAAAACAAAATCGATACACAAACTTAAATTATGAACATTACATTGGAATGTAATGAGATGGACTATTTTAAAAGAATTGTGAGAAGTTCAAGGATATGTACATGGACATCAAGGAAGGGTGAAAACCAATTTTTTTGGTTCCTTATATGTACATAGACATCAAGGTCCAATGTGAAGCATTTTGTACCAATACAAATCAATATATGGATATTGAACTTATATTGGAACTATGCGATGGGATATTCTTAAAACATTGTGAGAAGTTCAAGGATATATAATTTAAATATGATACAAAGACAATAGAGTATGAATAATTTGAACTTAATTTATGTGATAAATTAAGAAGGTCGATGGTGAAAACAACTTTTTGTTTGGAGTGCCCTATTTTTACATAGACATCAAGGTTCACTTTGAAGCTTTTTGTATAATACAAACCAATCTAGAAGTAGATATGGATATTGAATTTCAATACTCCCTTGAGGAGGAAATTCCTATATCCATTTATTTTAGTTATCTTATAAAAAAAGAGTGTCCATTCATTGTGTTTGTTGTCTAGAATAAGTTTCATAAATGGAGAATTTCATTTCATCTTAGTGTTTGGAGAGAAAGTGATGCAGGAGCATCATTGTTTTCATTCAATGGGGCAAGGTGGAATATGAATCAACATCTAGTGCAGTGCACTTATTTCGTTTGGATTCCAAGGAGGGTGTGTCACTTTAATTTTTGAAAACCTTGTAATTAAATATCCCATGAGATCTTCAAGCTAGAGCCATTGTATGTGCTCCAGGGAATTGTATTTTCTTTTAATACCTGTAGGTTTGTACACATTTTGAGCACCGACTCATATATAGATTGTAATATTTCATTTATTTCAATAAGCCTAGTGGTAGGATGGTTTAATTATGATATGAAAGAACTAAAATAATCTAAAGGGAAGGCTCAAGAAGCCAACTCATGTATAAATTAATGTAATCTATGCCAAAAAGGGTTGTTGTTAGAGATTATGAGAAGTTGCTTGAAAGAAGAAGCTAAAATTTGTAGAGAGTTGTTGAAACCCTTGTAAATATTTGTTGAAGGAATATAAAAGAAGAGAATTTCTTTTATATTTTGAGTTTGTTTGTCTTTGAGTAACTGGGTAAATACTATGTTATTTATCTCTACATTTTATGTGTGTGTGTGTGTGTGCATATGAATGGTTGGTTGAATGAATCTTTAATATTCATTTAAGTTTCAATTGTTTCTCTTCTAAAATCTCGGTTCAAGGAGTGTACAGTGCCCATGCAAGAAGTGCGAAGCTGAACCATTACAAGTTTAGAAGCCGAGGAGAGATTGTGTAAGTTTACGCAGAGCGAGCGCAAGGAGTGCACCTATACTCATAGGAGTATAAATTCACATAGGAGAGATAGCACAAGGAGTGTGCAAAATTTTTTTACAAGTCCCAAGATCATAGGAGAGATAGCACAAGTGTGCGTAGAGCCTATGCAAGGAGTGCAGAAGGTGAGAACATTCTAAGTTCTAGAATATAAGAGAAGTGCAAGGTGTGCGCCAAAGGTTCGAGTCTTTAAAGTTTGAAAAATATTAGGAGAGAAGTGCAAGGCATGCGCCAGATTCCATGTCCTTAAATTAACAAAGCTCAAGGAGGGATAGTGAGAGAAAGTCCCCCAAAAGAGGAGAAATATATTTTTTTCAAGGAGAGAGAAAGTGATATGTTTGGGAAGTATAAAAATCCCTCACAACCATTAGATTAAAGAGACAGAGCACGGGCGTTAAATCCCCAAGTCCTTCCGACTTCACTGCTCCAACAATTTTGAGTCGTTTGTTGTAAAAGAGGCAAAATCCCCAAAGTTACGAAGTCTCAGAGTGAATCTACACCATAGATCATTGGTAGGAGTGAAAGAAGTTATATTGGCTACAAGATCAGATCCGGGTCGTTAGATCAACCCCAAACAAGAGGAGAAGTGTCGTGGAGAATATTAGATCCCAGTCGTTGGATCTCTGCGCAGCAGAACGTGAGTCATAGATCTCATGAAATCAGAGATTTGACACTATGGGAGAAACGATTTCTTGTGTTTCCAAGAGGAAATTCTCCTAAAGTCCCGAATTCCAGAGTCAATCTCAATCGTTGGTTTTCGGGTACATGTGTCCATAGATTATCGAGTATTCAGAAATTTGGATATCTAGAGAATTGAGGGTGAAAAAGTTTTTGGTGTGGAAAGTCCCAAATCCCTGAGGCCTAGAATGAATCTAGACCGTGGATAAGTTCCTTTTAGTTAAGTGCTTTTTCCTAGCCCATGGTCATATGGGATTTCTATCAAATTTTTAACTTTCCAAATTTAAGCCCCAAGTTTTAGGCCCGAGGTCACGTGGAGACTTTATTGGAGTAAAAATACCCTCGTGAACACTAAATTTTGCGTAATAAAAGGAGAGAAGGCATGTGGAAAATAATTCTAAGGGTTCTGTGGGGACCCGAGAGCCTCTTCAGCTCCAGTATAATTCGATCCTATATCGGGAGGTTGCATGAGCCCCTAGGAGGGGTGGGTGTTTACATCAAGTTGTATCAGAGCACAAATAATATTTTTTTTGATACCATCAAGTGTTATCAGAGTAGGAATAATCTCTACGAGAAGAAATATTTAAAGCCATGCCGCCAAGGAGACACAAGGATAGACCTGTAGTCAATGCAATTATGGAGGAGGAAATGAGACAACTTCGTGCAAGGTTGGACACCATGGAAAAAAAACAAAGGAGATCACTATATACTGGTGATGTTAGTGAATATGAAAGTGAAGGTATAGAAGTTGAAGAAGCTATAGTAGAAAAAGAAACAAAGGAGCGATTTTTGAAAGTTGTTGTCAATCCAGGAACCAGAGAAAAGATGGAAGTCCCGATGTATGAAGG
The DNA here is from genome assembly GCA_032191745.1 of Picea mariana. Taxonomy (NCBI): domain Eukaryota; kingdom Viridiplantae; phylum Streptophyta; class Pinopsida; order Pinales; family Pinaceae; genus Picea; species Picea mariana. Next base: position 10,578 of record JASDQU010751013.1, on the reverse strand, counting down.
TAATTTGAATGTAGAAGAATTGCTTGACTGGATAAGTGTTTTAGACAAGTACTTTGACTATGAGGATATTGATGATGAGAAGAAAGTAAAGAATACGATTTGAAGGGAGATGCAACTTTATGGTGGGACAAGTTGAAAGTTGATAGAAGGAGAAAAGGTAAGTCTAATATTAAGAGTTGGGATAGAATGGTAGCTAAGATCAAGGATAAATTCATACCCAAGGATTATTAGCTAAATTTGTTCATAAATTTGTAGAACATGAGATAGAAAGGATTGTCGGTGAAGGAGTATACTGAAGAGTTTTATAAGTTAAATATAAGAGTAGGACACGAGGAGAATGATGAAGAGAAATTTTCTATGTATATAAATGGATTGAGGTATGAAATCCAGGATGATATTAGTATGATGAAAATGAGGACCATAGAAGATGGTTATCAAGTAGCCCTAAATATAGAAGAAAAATTCACAAGGAAGCAAAATCAGAGGAACAGGGAAACAAATCCTAACAGAGGAAAAGGAACCACCAGAGAAAAGTTCCAGGAATCCGACTTAGAGAGGAGGAATTTCTAGAGGAGTATATTCTAGAGGAAAGAATCCTTTTCCAATAGGTAGAGGAAGATGAAGTGGACGAGAAGTGAAGTGTTATGCTTATGGGAAAATAGGGCACATGTCTTGGAAATGTCTTGAAAAGAAGAATGTGGGAGTTAGAGAAGCTCACATTTCTGAGGTGCAACAGAGAGATGTGGAGATAGAGATGAAGGAAGAAGTAGTGGAATAAGGAATATCATTCATGATGAGGAAAGCTCTCGTAAAGTCAGAAAAAAAGGTACGAGACTCAATCCAGAGGACAGTTTATTCATAACTTCTTGTAAGACCAAAGACAAAGTATGCAAGGTGATCATAGAAATTGGAAGTATTGAAAACTTAGTATCCAAGGAGATGATAGAAAATATAAAGTTGGAGACAACAACACATCTGATTCCATACAAGGTGTCATGGTTGCAGAAAGGACATCAAGTCATGGTAAGTCAACAGTGTAAAGTTGGGTTTAAAATAAATAGTTATAAGGATGAAGTTTTATGTGATGTCATACCCATGGATGTTTGTCATGATTTGTTGGGGAGACCATGTAAATATGACAGGAATTTCATACATGATGGGAGGAAAAATACTTATAGCCTTGAGAAAAATGGGTGCAAGAATATGTTGTTTCCATTGGAAGATCAAGGAGTTAAAGAGGAGGCTAGTTTGAGCATACTTTTCATGGGTGGGAAGGAACTCTTGAAGGAAGAAGAAGAGCCCCAGTTTTGTATCCTAAGGATAGGAGAGACCAATATATCTCTTGGAATGAGTTTCACAGGTGTTCATACTTGTGAGGAAATGATGCAGGAGGCATCTGGGGAAGAGGCCAAGGGGCCAAAGGTTTTTAAAACTAACAGTTTGTGTGTGACAGTAGGTGCAATAGAAGGATGGCCATTGGAGACTATCAAAGAAAATGAGAGTGGACATAAGCCAAGTTCTGTTCAAAAGGAAAATAAAGAAGAGGAGGCCCACACTGTTGTGAGCCAAATAAATAGTCAAGAGGAGTATTCAGATTCTACACTCATTGAGTGGTAGAAGGAGTTGGAGATGTTGGAGGATTGGTTAAACCATCCAAATATAGAGGAATAATACCATAGGAATTATATCATGAATAATAACAAAGGAAACCTTCAGGAAGTTAAAATTCCTGAAGAAATAAAGAAGAAGGAGAAGCAACTAGCGGATAAAAAGAACAACTTACAACAAGACAATTTTCAAGAGAGTAAGAGAAAGTTGTAGCAAAAGAGCCATCCAAGGGATAGGATGGACAAGGAAATTATGGAGTTGAGAGGGTTGGTAGAAAAGTCATCCAAGGAGAGAAGAGAAGATTGCGGTGATAGGATCAATAAATCTCTACAACATATGATTTGGAGACTAGGAGAAAACCTCTTAGCAATAGGAGAATGACAACAACAACAACAGAAAGGAAGAGAAGCAAATGGACAACTCCGAGTCAAAACTTGGGACCCTAGAGGATCTGAACAACAACAACAACAGAGCCCTGAGTATGAGCTCATGATTCTTTTCAGCAGAGGAGTATGATGCAGGAGCATCACTATCATCATTCAATGGCGCAAGGTGGAAGATGACTCAACATCCAGCACAACACACTTAACTGGATTGGATTCCAAGGAGGGTGCATCACTTTAATTTTTGAAAAACTTGTAATTAAAGATCCCATGAGATCTTGAAACTAGAGCCATTGTATGTCCTCCAAGGAATTGTATTTTATTTTAATACTTGTAGGGTTGTACACATTTTGAGCGTCGACTCATATCTAGATTGTAATATTTCATTTATTGTAATAAGCCTAGTGGTTGTATGCTTTAATTATGATATGAAAGCACTAAAATAGTATGAAGGGAAGGATCGAGAAGCCCCCTCATGTATAAATCAATGTAATCTGTGCCCAAAAGGTTTTTTTTTAAAGATTATGAGTAGTTGTTTGAAAGAAGAATCTCAAAGTTGCAGAGAGTTGTTGAAACCCTTGTAAATATTGCTTTCGGATTTCTGAGCTTGCTTGTCTTTGAGTAATTGGGTAAATACTATGTTATTTATCTCTGTGTTTTATGTGTGTGTGTGCATATGAATGGTTGGTTGAATGAATCCTTAATGTTCATTTAAGTTTCAATTGTTTCTCTTCTGAAATATCAGTGCAAGGAGTGCACAGTGCCCATGTAAGGAGTGCATAGGCCGAACCATTAAAGTTTTAGAAGTTCAGGAGAGATTGCGTAAGTTTACGCAGAGGGAGAGAAAGGAGTTCACTTATACTCATAGGAGTATAAAATATCAGAGGAGATATAGTGAAAGAAGTGTGCAAGAAACTTTTACAAGTCCCAAGCTCAAAGGAGAGATAGTGCAAGTGTGCGTATAGCCTATGCAAGGAGTGCAGAAGGCGAGAAAAGTATAATTTATAGACTATAAGGGAAGTGCAGGGTGTGCACCAAAGGTTTGAGTATTTTAAGTGTGAAAAATCTCAGGAGGGGAGCACAAGGCATGCACCAGATTCCAAGTCCTTCAAGTAACAAATCTAAAGGAGGGACAGTGAGAGAAAGTCCCCAAAAAGAGGATAAATCTCTTTATTTCAAGGAGAGAGAACGAGATATGTTTTGGAAGTATAAGAATCCCTCACAGGTGTTGGATTAAAGAGAAGGAGCATGGAAATTAAACACCCAAGTCCTTCAAATTTTGTTGCTCCAGCAATTTGGAGTCATTTGTTGTAAAAGAGGAAAAATCCTGGAAGTTATGAAGTCCTGTAGTGAATCTAAGTCGTAGATCACTGCGAGGAGTGTGAGCCATTGGATTGGATGTAAGATCATATATGGGACATTGGATCAACCCCAAACAATAGGATAAGCATCATGGATAATATCAGATCCTAGCTATTGGATCTACATGCGGGAGAATATGGGTCTTAGATCTCACAAATTCAAAGATTCGACACTCTAGGAGAAATGGGTTCTTGTGTTGCTAGGAGGAAAATATCCCAAATTCCTAAATTTCGGATTCAATATGGACCATTGGTTGTCAGGTACACATGTCCGTAGATTATCAAGTATTCGAAAATCCACTTATCCAGAGGATTCAGGGTGAAAATGTTTTTTGGTGCGGAAAGTCCCGATGCCTCAAATCTCAAAGCGAATCTAGACCAGGGATATAAAATAGAGTGTGGATCGTCGATCTAGAAAATATTCGGGAGTTTTGAATTCGACAATTCGAGAGAAGTTACTAGTGGAGTTTGGAAAACTCCTGAAGCTCAGAGTCTCGGAGTGGATCCCATCTGTTGGTTGTTGGAGTAGGTATTGAGTTTTGGAATCACAGAAAACCCCGAAGCCTGGAGAACTGAAGTTGATCACAGTAGTTGGTTGTTGGAGAAACATGGACCGTCGATCCCCGAACTCTTCGAGATTTTTCCAGTTTGGCATTCGGGAGATTTGGAGTTTTGTGTTGGCAGATCTTCTTAAGCCCAAATTTCTAGAGCCCCGGAGTAATGAAGGTATGGATAACACCCATTCAGGAGTTTGTCAATTTTTCGTTCGAGAGATTTAGAGTGTGTTGAGGGTAAAACCTTTGAAGCCCGAAGTTCTGGAGCGCTGGAGTAATGAAGCTCCAGATAAGCATATTATAGTTAATCACTGAGTCCTATCCCACAGTCATATGATATTTCTTTCGAAGTTGACACTTTCCAAATTTAAGCCCTAGGTTTTAGGCCCGAGGTCACGTGGAGACTCTGCTAGAGTAAACATTCCCTCCTGAACACGAATTTTCATGTAGTAAAAGGAGAGGAGGCACGTGGTAAATAATTCTAAGGGTCACTTCGACTCCTGCATAATTTGATCCTAGACCGAGAGGTCGCATGCGCCCGTAGGAGGGGTGGGGCTTTACATCAATAAGAAAATTTCATAAATCCATTTCAACTTTGAAATGAAAATTCCATTTCATTTCAAATTTGTCATTTTCTTTCATACATTTATTAGGAAACACACTTACATGAATGAGCATAAAATATAGAAGGATAATCTTCCCTCAAATAATAGGTTGAAATAGATAAAAGGAGGTTGGGGTAGAAAGGTTGATATATTACAACAATTGATTGCAATGTGTGAAGTGTTTGGGGAGAGAGGAATTTAAATATTCTTTATGAAATTTCATTTCATAAAATAATTGGAGTGGGAATCCATTACATAGGGTGGTAAAATCTCTACTAAAGAAGAATTTGAAGCAAAGTTGAAGGAAACTAAGATCTCCCTAGTAGAAAAATTGATGGTCTCACAAGTTTATTTATAGTTAAAATACATAAATGGATCACTAACTTTGTCATTAACAATGTGGATTATAACTCTATTATTATGGAACATGCCAATTTAAATAACATTGAGAGTGTAAAATTTTCACTCAGGGCAGAGGAAGAAATCATAGTGGGCAATCTCTATGATCACATCAAAGTGTGTTTGAACCAATCCTTGGAGGAAATCTCCAAGATATATTAAATATGAAGCAGTTGGGATGGTTATCTCTAATAGAGAGCATGTACCAAAATTGAAAGAGACTATTTAAACAAAATTCTTCCACAAGAGAAGGGTTAGTTGACAATGACTTTCCTCCTTTTAATTTTTTAAGAAATAATCATTTGTGACCTTCCTCTCATTTTTTTCCCGGATTGTTCCCTTACTATTTGGTTTTCATATGTGTTTTCACATTATAGATTATGCAATGACCAATTTTTCTCCTTTTTCCCCTTCGGGATTTCCCTAATATTGTTGAATAATTATGGTAGCAAAGCAATAACCAACCAAGGCTAGCGAACCTTTCTGCAAGGGTAGTGCATCAAGAAAGAATAACCAGAAACAAAGAAGAAATTCAAAACCATAACCAAGAGACCAAGTCCAACCAAAATCCAAAATCCTAGTTGCAATATTTGTAGTTGCACTCCCTCTCCGAACTTGCGCACCACTAGTCTTATGCAGTTGTGAGTGAGTGAGTGTCAAATAACCTCTAGCGCACTCTATTTATACTACTCTATCTCACTTTGTTGGGCCAACTTCTCTTTCTGGAGGATAATAAATAAATATTAAATATTCTCTTGATCTGACTTGTCTTCTAGGGTTATTATCCAACATTTTAGGGTTTCTCTTGCTTCCCAGAATATTCTACTCTCGTCAAAGGTTACATGTAGAGGTTAATACCTCCTGCAACTACCATAATATCAACACTAGATACTCTGGATTATGCTTTATTGGGTTTCCTTGTTTCCATAAACGACTTATTTATCACTTGCCCCAATTACCTGCATACAACAACCTTTTGCAACAATTTAGTAGATAATTTTTTTCATTCTGTGGGAACTACAACATTTAGCTCACATATTATTCCAATGAAATTGATAAGGCTAACAATTTACAAAGCCAACTTAATGATTTCGCTTAAATAAATTTATGGAATTAGGCAATGGTCCACATTTCAGAAGTCTTGTAAGTTCTTCTTCATTATCTCCAACCCTGTATTTTCAAGGTTTTCGTGGAAATTTCACCTGCAGTATGTGGTTATGGAGGTAGATTTATGTGAACCATTGATGCACATGGATTCACTTTTTCTTTTCCAACCAACTCGAAATTTGCATTTTTTTTTGTATTGGTTTTGAATTAGAATCTCAACGTTCCTACCAAAACTTTTTAAATTTAAAGCTTATGTAAAATATGGTTTCTCTTGTTATGGACGATAAGAGGGTTCTATATCTTGGGAAATATTCAATTTAGTCTTTGATATTGAGATTGTGGATTCTTGTGTGCCCAGTAATGGACTTGGCAAAAAATCTGCATTAAATCAAGCTTAGTTTGTATAGTACAACCGTTTATATAATGTTCAGTAAGAAATTGACCAAGTCAGTGTGCGATCACGCTAGACAAAGAAGAAATTTATAACCTCTTTAGCTAGAGAAATAAGAAGAAATTTGGCACTAATTGGACATATTAAAGATAACATGTTGGTTGTTATTAGAGCTAGACTAGCTAGTATTGAAGGAATTCTTGAAACATTAGTGATTGTTGCTCATTAGTCTAAGCATGCTCAAATAATTTGAGCTTTCATTTGCTAGAAGGAAAACATCTTTAAAAACCTTTCTACTCAGACATGATAATTGCATGTTTTCTTAATTGTCATGTTTGGTAAATTTTTCACTACATGAGATGTCGTCAATTATGTGTAACCTCCAATTTTGTTGTTCTATGTAAATATTTTTTCTTTCATTTAACATCATATTCCCGTAATAGTGTTGAATGATTCATATTGGGAACTCATAGTTTAATTGTTCTCTACATAGAACTATTCAAGTCTCATTAGTTTTTATAATTGTATATTAGTAGTGGACATGTCAAATCGTATTTTGAGAAAATAATTATTTTAGACAAACTCATTTGATTGACAATGCAATAGTATTTTAAAGCTCGATGGGTGACCTACGCCATGTTTTGTGTTTCCTTTCCTCTTTCAAATTCATGATCATTTTTATTGCTTATATTGTTTGAAAGGAGGGAAAATATTTGTGTCCCGATCCAATTAGCTTATCATAAAATATTGCTATTATTGTTTGTATTGTATCACTAATTGGAACTACTTAAGACATATAACCCATTCTTTTAAACTATTTTTGCATGAGTTTTTCTTTTGTTTTCTCTCTTATCCAACTCAAATTTAACAAAAAATGATGATGGACAACATTATAGTTTTTCAAGTTGTTGATACATGATAAAATTGCAGTGAATTTAGATATAGTTCAAGTATATTCCAAGGACATCAACAACCTACTTTTATAAAATTGAGTGTATGTAAAGGTAAGAGATAGATCTGATCTTTCCCCAAATATATATGTGTGTGTGTGTGTGTGTGTGTGTGTGTGTGTGTGTGTACATTGCTCGTACATTGTGTACCAGATGGAATATCGATATACTATGACTCTAGACAATCAAGTAGATATATAGGATAGATACAAATGTTAAAATTGTCCTTCTCACTTGGTTGTGCTAGATCTATTTATTTGGGGCATGAATGGAAAATCCAAAGCATGTTATTGCATCCCTTAAGTTGTCCAGAAGACATATGGGGACTTGAACATAAATTATAATTGAGATCTAGTTATATGTGTGAAATTGTGTTTAATAACGAAGTACATGACAAACATTTCATTAAAAAACACCTTACTTGAATGGACATGGTATTAAAAAACAAACAAGATCAAATTCGAGGCATGTTGGCAACCCAATGATTTTCTTAACTTTTTATGTCAATTAAACGATCTATATAGCTACCTAACTAGGGTCATGAATTTTTATCACTCTTCGTGAGCAGTTTTCGAAACGACAGTTGTAAGTTGTCGCTTTTCCCTATTGTCTATTCATGCTTTGTTTTCATGACTGAAAGAATGAAAACCTGCGACTGTGATTACCATTGTGTTTTAAAATTTCATTGAAGTCAAATTGTTCATATAGTTTATTAATGGAGTTTTGATTCCTTGCCATGAAGATGTTACTCTCTTTGTTTTGATCCTTTTAATTCCAAGCATGCTTAAGAGATTGATGGTTTTATGAGCAAAGGACCCCCACAATTTGATTTTTTGTGTGGTTTTGGTTTGATTCTTGGTTATGTTTCTTTTACAAAACTTTTGATTTTTCGATTTTTGACTTACCCAGACTTTGTGATCAAACCCATGATGCGTGGACTTATTTTCATTTTAATGCTTCGGTCCTAGCTCGTACTCAATGCAAAGGTGGCATACGATTTGCAAACTGCCATCATTTCTAAGGATGGTCTTGGGCTTCACAAACCTTCTTCGCATTTATTTCAATTAAACGTCCATCCCATCATATGAGTCTTTACAACGTTCATTGTTGGGCTCGGGGTTATGGCTCTGTTTTGTTTTCACAAACCCTCCCTGTATGTTGTGTTTGTTTGATTACCCTCCCGTCCAGTATGGCTCCTATCATGAGAATTAAACCTAACAATATCCAAACACTACTCTTATATGACGATGCCAGAGGAGATTTGGAGAGAAGTGGCTGGCTCATTTTCATTAGGAAGTTTTAGGGTTTCAATTTACAGGTTGCCCAAGAATTTGCTTTCTCCTTTGATGGTTGTAGAGATAAAGTTGGTGATGTGCAACTGGAAGTTACTGAGGAGTTTCTGAGTCAAGCCACAGGGTTACCAACAAGTGGTCAAAGATGGTTTAAAAACGTAAAAATGGAAGAAGTTCCTTGGACCCTGCTGTTTACATCTCAGAAAATAACAAGTTGTGATAAAGGTATTCCCATTTCATTCCTCAAAGCTCGGTGACACGATTTGCTCACTGTGGTAAAGAAATTTGTAACCTGTGAGGGACGTTTCGGGCTTGTATTTTTGTACCATTTGCGTTTGCTTATGAGTTTTATGGGTTTCCCTTTGAATATTCCATATTACTTACTCAGGAGTCTTTATAAAATGGGGAAAAGATACAAGAAACACTTGTTAGACTCTAGCCTTTTTCATCACGACCTAGTTAAAATCCTACTCATACATCAATTAGAGTCACAGAATGACAACTGGGATTCGTTCCTAACACGAAATGGATATAGTAACCCTGATATGGGGGAGGTAGATAAGCTTGTGATTGAGGAGACCCTTATCCACCCGACGACATCTCTTTCACCTCCCCAGACGTGTGTCTCTTCCCCTAACAACGAACCCTTGATCGATCCCAAGGTCATTCAACAAGCCCATTAGCAGATTACACATCCATCTGACTGTGTTAAAAACTTAAAGAAACCTACTGGGAAGAAATCTAAAAGGAGTGTTGATATAAATTTTAAGAACAAAAGGATTGGCAGGCTAATTTCTAGAGGACTTCGTAACAAATCGAATTCTCATCCGAGTTCAATCAATATGATCGAAGTGCACGAAAGCTCAGACTCTGAAATTTCATTTACTAAAATAACTAGCTATAGAATCGCAAGATTCTGTAGCCAGTTATGTTAATTCGAATTGTGTAAATTAATGACAGAAAACATATCTGAAATATTTCTATTTTCCTTTTCTTTCAGGATATTCAGGGGTCCATGATTTCAAAATTGATCTGCGGCACTCTTAAGATCTTCCAGTCATATCTATGATGTATTTTGAATGAACAGAAATGAATTGTTGTTAGTTTTGGAGGATTTTAGTAGGATCAGGGTGGTTGCATCCCCCTGTATTTTTTTGAAACAAATATTTGATCTCAGGAACAGAAACAATTATCTTTTCTGAGGCCTTTATAAACCCATCATTTTTGTAAACAGAGGCATCTTGGCCTGGGGCTGGAGTATGGACAATTACACATAGAATTGAATGGAACAGAATGCATATTACATCTTTAGCTTTTGTGTATGATGTTTTAGTTTAAGTTATGTTTATTTCGATGTGATAATAGATGGTGATTGCTTTTGTCTTCATTATTTATTATGAATTGAAATAATTCATTTTTTACATGCTGTCCATATGTCATGTTTCAGATACAATATAGGGTGATCATCGATTCAATTCAAATTATGAGATTTATCTCTAATTTTTTGTTGAATGTTTAAATACAAGTTCTTAAAGAAAGATTTATCTCATTGTAGTTACTGTAAATCACAAGATCACTGTGACTGTCTCCATTATATGTCCTGTTATCAAAACTCAGTTTCCAGCATATTGTTTCGCATTTATTCGGAGCAATCTTAAGATTCATTGCAGGTTTACTTCTTGGATAAGGTGGTTGGATATTCTCTATTGTACAGACGTTGGATGCATTAATAGGTTAGTTTGTTCTTTTATTTCATTTTCTTGCTTATTATAGAAGTTTTCATATATAGTATAATTTTCACTATCTATATCTTTTTTGTTTAATTAAGTAGTTTAATATTTTATTTTATGGATGCATACAAACAAGAAAACAAACCCCAAAAAAAACAAATAGTGTTTTCTCTTTCTTTATTACTTTCATCGAAAGAA
>JASDQU010751012.1:45187-61390 GCA_032191745.1 Picea mariana | reverse complement strand
TAATGCCCTATATTACCCTCTATATAAGCCTATTATACCTATGATATGAGTGTATACTTGCTTGTTTCCTCCATAAATACACTTGATGACCTCGTTCATGTGCATAAGAGGTAACTTATGATTAAAGCATGGTTTGTTTAGTTTTATTGAGTAAAAACGATTAAATGTTTGATTTTATAGGATCCTAATCATTTGACTCTTAAGAAGCATTGATCTGGTACCAGCACCTGTCTTGCGCTATTTTGGTACCAGTCTACGCTATTCTGGTACCACCCCATTCTATTTCGGTACCACCCTGTTCTATTCTTGTACCACCCTGTGCTATTCTAGTACCAAAACACTACATTATTTCGGTACCTCCCTGTTCACCTAATCCGGTACTCAGATTCACAACTGTGTGTATTCCGGTACCAAATCGCTATTTTCATAAATCACTTGTTAAACGAGTATGTTGTTGGAGATTCCAAGAAATCAGTTGGATCGAGGTCTCCAAAGTAGCTTTGATATCACAATAGAGTTCATCACTCATGCACTTCGTGTCATGAGGATGAAGTCCATCCCTAAATATTCGATATGAATTGCCAATTGTAATATTTTAAAAACTATTTGATAATTATCCTTAACTCTTGATAATAATGGCTCACCTTCTTTATAAGAGATGGTGTATAGGAGATAGGGGGTGAGTATGAATGTAATGAAGCAAGTCGTAAGAACCAGATGATGCATATTATTTTGATGTATGAAATGATGAGCTATTGATTCAATTTACAAGATGAAGGAATACAAATGATATGTTGTGCAATTTATGGGTATCATTAGAATGGTTTAGTTTGTTATCGTTTTAGAGGTACCTTGTTGGTTCGGCAAGGGCCCACCATCCCAACTCAGGTAAACCTCCCTATATATGATTTGTGTGGTTTTGTGAGTATTTAACAGTGGTGTGTTGTGAATGATTTCAAATCTATTTTAGAAGTTCAGCATAAAATCATTTCTTTCTAAATTGGTGTGAGTAATCAAATACTAAATCAAATAGATAGTTTCTTTTTCTAATACTGCAGGTTGGCATTTAATTGTTTGATGTGTGGGATTGTTAAGAAAATGTTATTTTGAGTTTTTGATTGTAATTTTCTCAGTGGGTACAGAAACCAGAGGAATTTATCTCTCATTTTCATGTTCTATAATGAAGTCTCTCAATTGTGTTGACCGTTCCTTGTACTAAAGAAGATTTTCTTGAATAGAACAGAGTTAGATTTATTTATGTTTCAAAGTGATTGGAGTTGATTGTTAATCATTGTTTTGATTTCTACAAGAAACAAGATCTTAAGTTCATCTCTCTAATTCATAAGCCTGGAATGAATAGAATTTTTCCCTAAGGAGGAACCTTTGATTCATTGTTTGCTTGAGAAATTTTGTTATCAATTTTCTCTTCTATGTTTGAAGTTGTGTGAAGTATTTAGATATCCTAAGACAGAGTGTTAATTGATGTTGGTTTAGTTTCTCTAGAAGATAGAATCAAATTTCATATTTTCCTTTCATGAGCCATCAATGAATAGATCCATCACCTAAGCAAAAAATTTAGATCATATGCTTGTTTATGAGTTTTTCTTTATAATTTATGAATTGTGTTATCTTTGAAGTGTGAAAACAAAGTATTGGTTTTAGATGGTTTTCTTGATTGAGCTATACTCATCAGACATAGGAACCTAATCTATTATCGGCACATATAGTGCATCAACTCTACTAATTATGAATCTCGGTTGATAATTTATGTTTGGTAATATATTATTCAAATAATTGCACCAACAAGAAGTGTCACCCCTGCCAGGTGTTCACTTGGAAAATGCACTCTCATCCAGCCCCTCTTCACCTAGTCATTACCGTCGGTCCCTTCACCAAGTGGGGGGTGTACTTCGTGGATTGAAACCCAACTTCGGTTAGGGGGGATCAACAAATTATTGTGGTCGTAGACTACTTTACTAAGTGGTTTGAGGCCATTCCTACATTTAAATCTGATGGGAAGACTTTCTCCTTCTTTGTATTCAGTCAAATTATCGCTAGGTTTGGTATCCCAAGTGAGATTGTCACTGATCATGGTAGTCACTTTCAGAATGAAATGATGGAAGAGATAGCATCCAAACTCAGGTTTAAGCATGGTCATTCTTCCCCTTACTACCCCTAGGAAAATGGATAGGTAGAGGCCATCAACAAGTCTCTCAAGAACATTTTGTAGAAAACTATCAGCTAGAGGAAATATGACTAGCATATTATGTGTTGGTGCAAGTTTGATCAAACCAGGGTCCTTCTTAGGTTACCAGCAAAAGATACCAAGTAGTCTAGAGCGTTGGCATTTTCATCTCCTCCAAAGAGAAGAAGTCTCACCTAAAGCGTTGTTGAGACAAATGGATAGGGAAGGGAAAGGACAATACTTAGGTGGGTTCATAGAACTTTCAAGATTCATCCTGATCTAGCACAAGACATATAACTACAGAACATATCTAAAATCATATGCATAAGAACTAGAACTACTTAAATTGAGGAAAAACATTCAAACCTAGAGACATCAGGTGGAACTTATGAACCATAAAGAAGTACTGCAAAGATACAATGCATAAGGATAAACATCGAAAGACACAACATATTTTGAAATTTTGGACCCTTCTTCATATATTATCTTCAGATATTTCTCACTTACAATCTTAGAGATACACAGTAGCTCTCTGTTACAGACTCCTGGCTCTGGACCCATGTCCCAGATCTCTAATTCCCAAAACAATGTACATATTACATTACAGAACTCAAAACCTGACTTCTCAACAATAGACAACAACACTATGACATTAACCTAACAGTAAGGGAAGAATCGGATCGAACCCTTTACAATCATGATTCAACAACCAACCCGACCAACCAACCATTTTAAAATTATATCCATCCCTATATACAATCTAAGTCATGTCTTCTAGCTTTGGCTTGCATGCTTTCTTGTTCTGTTGCAACCGTTTTTGCTTTGTTGGCGTTGCACTGTCCTTTTGGAAAATGATTTATGTTGCTTCTCCTTGCTCTGTTGTCCAACTTATTTTGAAGATTGTGCAACTCATACTAGGCCAAAACTAGGACTATAGTCCTTCTTGCACAACTCCTTATCCAAAAAAAGAGGGCCTAACAGGGTCCGACAACAAACCTTGACTCGCCCTCGAGTCAAGTACTCGACTCTTTCGCAGCTTCCAGGAGCAACTATTGTTTTCCCTTGTCCTCCTTTTCTTCTTTCTTTTGCTCTTATGCTTGTGATTTCTCTTCTTTTGCCTCTTCAAATGAAGGGCCCAATTCTGAGACCAACTCCAAGGCTCTCTTCTTCACCTCTTGGAATCTCCCAACTTTATCCTTCCATTTCCAGGAAAGGAGTGAGGCCTTGGAAATGAACTGTTTGGTTGAATCTGTAATTCATCCCTTGGTATTGGATGTGACCAACAAGTTCCATTCAGAATCTGTAGTTGCTTGGAAATTGCTAAGTTCTTTGAAAACAATGTGTTCTATGGCGAGTTCTCAAAGCCTTATACTCGGGCTTAGCTAGCAAGTTTAGTAATAATTGTTGTTCATCATGACCATATGAACGCAACTTGGATCTGAGTTGTCCAATGGAACGGGTTAACAGGGTAAATCCTATCAGGTGATTCTAGAATTTACTGTGCAAGTTGGACAGGGATGTGGCAAATTTCAAACCTTTTCATTTAACGGGTGGAAATATCGGTGCGAATACCGATGGCATCTTCGTGTATCACGTCTTTATGGATTAACTAAATTTATATGGGGTACTATAATAGAAATAAAGGTTGTGATTGGACTGGGTTCGTGTGGCACATGGACTCAGATTATGTTTGGATTCCTTCTCCCTCTGACCACAAAGGGGTACCTGTCATATTAATGAATGTCATTAATAGGTTCTTTACACTTATGATCCTACATTGTTGAGTAAGAAGTTCTGCATCAAACAACACTTAGATAGAAAAATAAATGAACTACATGTCGCGGTGCAACACTGTACGCATTGAATTTATTAACTGAATTTACAAAAATTGTAGAAAACTCAAATTCTAACTATTATACATGCTCTTTCAGACTAGAGAAACAGTCCTTTTGGCTCAGTTCTGAGACATACAGGGTTTCAGGCGACCGTCATTCACCCATCATGGTCACAGCATACCATTCAATTGCACAAGTCTGACTGCTCTTGAGGGTCAGATCTCCGCAACTATAAATGGTCCCAACCAATGCATGCGCAACTTGCCAGGATGCTTCTAGTACTGACTGTCATAGAGTAGAACCTTGTCTCCTTGCGCAAATCCTTTATTTTTAATGTGCCTGTCATGCCAAGCTTTTTTCCTTTCTTTCTCAACCGAATGATGAAAGTCTGCTAAAAACTTGGTCTCTTTTCATTCTTGTAACCCCATGAGTCTCTGTGCAATTGATGCTTCCTCCGATATGTGTGTGATCTATGAAATGTACAAATTTGGAGTGATGAATTATGGATGCACCACAGCCTCTTTCCCATAAACTAGCTGAAATGGCGTGTACCTGTGGAGTTTCTTTGTGGTTGTCCTATAAGCCCATAGTATCGTTGGAACTTTGTCATCCCAATATTTCAAGTTTTCACAACAGACCTTTGTTAACCCTCTCTCCAGAATCTTGTTGAATTCTTCTACTATTCCATTGGCTTGCAAGTGGTAGCGGTTGCTTTTGTGATGTTGGATCAAGAACTCTGATGTAAGCTTTTCTATAGTGATACTAATAAAATGAGTTCCCTGGTCACTGGTTATACTCCTAGGACATCCAAATCAACTGATAATATTCTCAAAAATGAACCTAGCAGCAGTATCAATCAAGCAGTCCTAAACAACTGTTGCCTTAGCCCAAAGTGTAAGGTAGTCGGTTGCGATAATAATGTATCTAGCCTTTGAATGCTTAGCTATGTGATTGATCGGTCCAATCAAGTCAACTGCCCACTTCTCAAATGCCTGTAGAGCTCGAACTGGCTGAAGTGGTAATTCATATCATCATGATGGCTTACCCACTCTTTGACCAACATCACATGATCTAGCATATACCTTTGCATCCTTGAAGAACGTTTCTGTTGGCAGCCACCAATCCTGTCGAATTTTATCACAATTAAAAATCATCACAAAGAGATAAAATATTTTTGTAGCTGCCACCTCCTTACTTTTAAAAATGATTTTGTCTTTTGGATTCAAGGCGATTTATTAGTTTAACTTATTTTATGAGTTTTTCACTTTAGATTTCATTTGTTTAGTTTAAATTTCATGACTGCAAGCATGAAATTCAAACAAAAAAATCGCTTGGATAATTATTCCGCAATTTGTGTTTTTCTTATTTTCTTTTACCAAATAAACAACATCTTGAGGAAACGCATATGTTGCTAAGTTTCAAGTTTTATAAACTCATTGATTAATTCACTGCCACATTTTCATGTATTATGGGTATTATGACTTAATTGGTTGTATGGTTGATTGTTTGGTTTTAATTTTTTAAATGTATGAACGCACAAAACCTTGGATTAACATTTGATATGTGCTTCATGCTCTCAACAGACATATCTCTTTCATGTTGCTTGGTACAGGTCTCATGTACCCAGAAATACACTTCATCCTATTGTCCTGTACATTTAATGATCCTCATTCATTATTTGAATTGGCATTTGATAGTGGTTAAGGGTTTTCTCTTCATTATGTGTAATGGCTCATAGGTCTATACACCCCCTAGTTTTCTGTCTCTCCAAACTTAAGTTATCAAGCATGAAAGTCTCCAAACCTCACAGGTATTGGTCCATTGTGGTTTTCACAGACGTCTCCTTGCTACTCGTTTATTGGAATTCAAAGCCTCCCTCCTATCATATCTACTGTGTCTATTTGATAGTGACCATGGCCCATGTGGTTTGAATCGAACCTAATGGTTGTCATGCCCTTCTTGCCCACGACGATGCCATAAATGATATGCAGGCTCATAGTTGGGATGTCTTCATCCGGAAATTCGAAGGTTACAACCTTGTGATTGCACGGGCCTTTGCCCAAATGTTTGATGGGTTTAGAGCCAAGGTCGGGGATGTGAAATTGGAGGTCACAGAGGACTCTATAGCCCAGGTGACAACACTACCACGGAAAGGCAAGAAATGGTTCAAGAATGAAAAACTAGAGGATGTTCCATGGAGCTTGTTCATGGTCTCTCACCAATCTACCTATTGCTCTAAAGGTATTACTATTACCCTCCTGAAACCCAAATGGCACGACCTTATTTTGATTTTGAAACAGTTTATAATGTGTGAGGTCAGGTATGGTTTGGTATTTTTATACCACATCCTACTGTTAATGTTGTTCCTAGGGTTTTAAATGAACATGTCATTCTATTTGTTGATGAGTTTGTACAAGATGTCGAAATGTTATAATAAATAGGGCTTGAACCCTCTGTCAAGCCTCTTTCATCACAGGCTTATAAAGATTTTGTTGGTATCACACCTGTCTCAAATTGGCAACACTTGGGAAAGCTTCCTGAGTTGGAACAATTTTTCCCAACCCGAATGCACAGTGAACTCACCTATAAATGTAAACCCCATCTCTAATAATCTCATGACCCATAGTCAAGATATCAATTCACATAATGACTGTGAATTTAATGAACTAGTTTCTGTTGCTTTGCAAACCCCCATGGGTAAAAAATCACGATGTATTTTTACACCCAGAAAATCATTGGAACAGGTAGTGGATGTGTTGAAAGAAAGGATTTATCCTACCCCTGCTATTGAGCCCAATCAGGGATTTAGTGACAAACCCACTGTCAAGAAAAATAGTAAGACCAAGAAATAGGAAATCTCATATTTGAATTTTATAAATAAGAGATTTGGTTGATTGATATATACGAGTCTTAGGAATCGAAAACAAGATCATTTGAGCTCAATCTCTATGATCGAGGTCAATGATCATTATTCAGATGATGATATCAATGATTTTCTTGCTCAAGAAGATCTGGATAACCAGTGTCTCAAGAAAGAAATTGTTGCTCAAGCTAAGCAGTATGACTTTGTCTCTATATTASCTCCATTTTTGAGAGACCAAGAGGGTTTTTCTGGTATTAACCACGACTTGAAACAAGCCACAAAAAGAGCTGAAGCATCCATTGTTGAATATGCTCAACCTCGGCCTGTTGTAGCACCGGTGCATTGTGACAGTTGTTTGGATTGGGTAGAACRTTATTACAGGGACATGCCATTGTTACAGGCACAATTAAAACATCTAGTTGCTCATAATTCTCTACTTGAACGAGAAAACCAAGAACTGAAAGCATGCATAGAACGGGCAAATAAAATACCCAAGAGATCTGGTAATAGAATCATCAAACATGCAACCAACTTCAATGCCATCATTAATTCAAAACTATCCGACCCTTCATTGTCTAATTTCTAATGGTAAAAGTGATTTTGTTTGATTTTATTTCATTTTATTTTGTAATGAAAGTCAAAATAGGAAGATTTAGTTTTGATTTTCTTTGTTAATATAAGACTAGCTACAGAATCTCATGAGTCTGTAGCCAGTCTATTTTTGAATAGTAGTTAGCATTATTTTCTGAATATCAATTTCGTTTTACTATCTATAGGAAAATGATAATTATGGTGGTGTTTACATGGAGAAACCATCTTGGATCATATGTTGTATTATTCAGTAGTTTCTTTCTTTTATGTTGATAAAAAAAAATTATTATGTAATAATTTTTGACAAACCAACTCCTACAGGGGTGGTTTCCTGTTGTACTATTTTTTATAAAACAATCTATTTTGGGGGAATTGCACTCTATCTTGTATGATAAGAGTTTGTCAATCCAAAACTAGTTTAAATAGTGATTATTGTTCGAGATGAAGATAAATTTTGGTGGGATACATTATGGACATGTGATTTGGACAACTTATGGAGAAGCATTTCACCATTTGTCTTTAGACCTATGTGATGCTTATTCCATTTTTGTTTGCCTAGATCCTATGAAATATTATTATGTTTGATGCATATTTAGTCTATCTATCATATGGTGTTTAATATTATTGAATATTCAGATGTTGTTTATAATTTGTTATTCCATTTGACATATGTGATCAATCTTCCATTTGAGTATTTTTGATTTATTCTAGATATTAAATGATGGATTATATTAATACTTTGAATTGAGTTTCTCTTCATTCTAAGTTATTAATTATCATGAGATCATAAGATTTTCACAGTTATCATTTTGTTGTCATGTTCTCACTCCGACACAGTAAACTTTTTCCTTGAATTTATTCTGGAGATAGTAGCATTGTCTTGTTATAGGTTTCCCTCACATGCAGGACAGTTAGGAGCTCGAATTACACAGGAAGATAAACCGAGTTAAATCGATTAGTTATAGGTTAGTTTGTTGATTATTTATTTAAATTATTTATTAATGAAATAAGGATAGCATGAATTAGCTTTTGACTATTTATGTATTCTTATTTCAATTATATTTGCTTAGTATTCATTAGTTTTAGAGCTTTAAATATTCAAAAGAAAAAAAAAATGTATGTGTTTTCTTTATCTCTTTATAAACACTTTTAAGAACATCCATTTCACAAGATGACATGTAAATCTTGCAAGCTATATATAAATTGTTTATAATCATTTGTACATATTCATGTTTCATTTTAACATCTTTAATTAGTAAACTTATATTCTTAGTATCATAGATTTTAGATTAGTTTCATTTCTTTTTTTATTTTTAGGACTTTAGTTGGCCAACGGAGCCATTAAACCCATCAGGTCATTTCATTCCAAATGTCTTCGGTTATTTAAACAACCCCGGTCTAGATTTGACCTTCCAGATGACGATGTATCATTTACGCCCATCAACAAATGGCGCTAGAAGGAGGGCCTAAATTTAATTGATGGAAAGTGGAGGTCGCAAGACCCCTCCAAACAACCGTTCTCTTGTCGTGACACATACTCACTCTGACTTGGACCCCAACACCCACAACCTAAACATATGGAGAAATGGCTGCCCAAATTTGATCCAGATTCGAAGCAATCCACTGAGGATCACATCAAGAAATTTATGTTGGCCATTAGACTTTGGAGTGTTGAGCATGAAGATGTAGTGTGCAGATTATTTCCTTATACTTTTGAGGGAAATTCCTCCACCTGGTATTTTTCTCAACAACCCCAAACCATCATCTCTTAGGACAAGTTCGAAACTTGCTTTCTAGAAAAATTTGGAGATGATAAATCTTTGGAAGTCTTGGTTATGGAACTCTCTAGATTAAAAATGAACCCTAAATAAAAAGTGAAGGAATTTAAGCAAATGTTTATGACGTTAAAGAACAAAATCCCTATAGATTCGATGCATATCGAAATCTTAATTGTTGCATATTATACTAAGGCCCTGCATAATAACATATCCATAAGGGTTAAAAGGTCCAAAAAGAATACATTGTTAGAGGCCTTTGAGGAGGCAGGTCAAATTGATAAATATATATTAATTTTAAAAGATAATCTTAGTAGCGAAGCTGAAACAACTTCATCTTCTAAGAAGAAAATAGAAATTCTCACTAGGCCTCCTCAAACTAAGAATCAGCAAGAAACATTAGACTTGGAGAGCCTACAAAAAGATTTCTAGAAATTGTCCAATCAAGTCATTGACTTGAAATATCAGCTGAGGAGGAATCTACAAGTAAAGGGAGTTTTAAACCTCCTTTTAGAAAAAATTTCCCTCCAAACAAGCCAAACCCAACCACAAAAGGTCTCAATTTCGAAAATTTACAGTATGCTTTGCAAACAATATTAGAAGCTCATGATAATTATGCTTCTATTCCTCCTGAAAACTTTGATGATACAGTTGAGGAAGAGGTACCAGAAGAGGATGACTCATCACCTCCCCTTTTTGGGAATTTGTCGAATAGTATCTTTCAAGCAAATTTCAAAATTGTCCACCCCTACCACATTAGGAGTAAAACACAAAACAAGCCCGCACCAGAAGCAAGTAAAAATGTGTTTCCAAAACAAACAAAGCAGATTGAAACTAGACAAAACTTGGATGCCCCAGTTTAGAGTATGACTTAATTGAGTATTTGAAAAAATTAAGGGCAAATATTTATGTTTTTGAACTACTGAAATTTCCTCTTATTTTGCAGAAAATGCTTCAAAGCATCGCTGAAAACAGTAAAAAGAATTATGTTAGCAGCAAAAAATCAGTAGAAATTGATTCAAACACAGCTAAAAATGTCCCAACTAAAAATACATATGAACATAAAGACAAAAGGGACTTAGCAGAAAAAACTGTAGCAAATGTAGATAAAACTGTTTCAGGGACACCAATAAAAAATCAGCAGAATTTTGTTGTTTCTGCACAGAAAAATGTACCCTCTTTTTTATTAATCTTTGAAATTTTTAATAGGAATGTACATAATTGTATGGTTGACTCTGGTGCATCATCAAACGTGACGCCTCTATCTGTATGCTAGAAAATTAATGCAGAAGTAAAACCTTATGATCTTAAAATCATTTCTCTAGATCGAATGAATGTTAAGGTAATCGGTGAGCTTAAGAATGTGTTGATTAGATTAACATCCAATCCTAAAGTTAAAAAGATAATTGATATTATCACTGTTGATATTCCTGAAGTTTATGGTCTATTTTTAAGAAAAGATTGGTCAGAACAGCTGCACGGTTATTTTTCTACAGACTGGTCTCACTTGTGGCTGCCTGAAAATGGACAGCCCAACAAAATTAGAATAAACAGAGAACGTTATCTTAAGCATACCGTGACAGATCGGAATGATCCAAATGAGACTTTCGTTACCTCCACCAATTCAATTGAAACCCAGTGGATGAATACCTTTTTTGGTAACTTCATGATCGAAATCTCTTCTATCATTGATCAAGGACCGCAATATGAAGTTATAGCCTATACTCAGGCACCATCTTCGCAGAATACACCAAGTAATGCTAATGACGCATAGATCTGGTCCCTATATTTTGATGGATCCAAATACCGAGAAGAAACAGGTGTTGGTTGTTTGCTCATCGATCCTACAGGTAATAAAACATTTATTTCTTGTCGATTAGAGTTTGAATGCACTAACAACACAGCCGAGTATGAAGCACTTCTACAGGGACTTAGGAAAGCACTGGACATGGATGTAAAAAATTTGATAGTATTCGGTGATTCAGAAATTGTGGTCAAACAAGTAAGAAACACAATACGTTGCTTGTCACCGCATATGAAGAGTTACCAAACTGAGGTATGGAGTTTAATGCATAAATTTTTAGAATTTAATATAAATTCCATGCTTAGGATGAGTAATTCAGAATCTGATTTACTAGCTAATGTTACTTCTAAATTGTTGACCGCTGAATATTTTTCTCCTAATGAATTTTCGATCGAATTGTTGTTCAGGCCGTTGATTCCTATAATTTTCAGATAACATCACAAATTGGAGAGTATTTGATGATGACCAACAGATCATAAAATTTATTCATATGGAATATACCTTCAAGGGTGCAGTCATTGATGAAGGTACTCATCACAAGAATCTCCGAGACTTGATGATAATATCTAATCCTCGATCTCCTGAATCAACATCCGAGCTGGTAAACTCTATCCTCGGATCTATTGTGATATTAGAGAAGTTTTATGACTTTCATGACAAGTTTAGAGGGGTAGTCAATTGTAAAACTAATAGTTTCTTTGATCTATGAAACTGTAAATTTAGGAACAAGAGATAATCCTCAAAATATTAATCTGGGAAAGGGATGTTCCGAGCAAGAAAGATTCACTTTCATAAAGTTATTTAAAGAATTTAAAGACATATTTTCTTGGATGTACAATGACCTGAAAACTTTTGATTGAAACATCATACAACATGTAATCCCTATGAAACCCCAGACTCGGCCTTTTCAAAGAAAATTGAGGAAAATGCATCCTAAATTGGAACCTATAGTTAAAAAGGAACTGAATAAATTACTAACTGCAAAGATAATTTTTCCAGTTAGGCATACCCAATGGGTGTCTAATTTAGACCCTATAAGGAAGAAAAGTGGTGAAATTCGAATCTATGTCGATTTTTGCAACCTAAACTGAGCGTCTGATAAAGACAACTACCCTATTCCCCCAATGGAGCAAATTCTACAACAGGTGTCTGGTTCCAAAATAATATCTTTGTTAGATGGCTTTTTGGGATACAACCAGGTCCTTATGTCTCCTCCGGATCAGCTTAAAACCACCTTTCATACCCCATGGGGCACTTACGCCTACAGGAAAATTCCTTTTGGACTGATAAATGCTAGTTCCACTTTCCAAAGAGAAATGGATATTTCTTTCTGTGGCCTCCTTAACCAGTCAATTGTGGTCTATCTTGATGATGTCACTATTTTTTTTAAAAACAAGAAAGTTCACTTGTCCCACCTTAGGGTTGTCTTGGAACAATGTCGCAACTTTAGCATATCACTCAATCCTAAGAAATCGGTCTTTGCAATAGAGAAAGGAAAATTGCTTGGTTTCATAGTATCTAAGTATGGAATGATTATTGACCTCGAAAGAACCCAATCCACTGCTAAACTTCCCCCTCCTTCTTCCAAAAAGGACATGCAATCCTTTTTGGGAAAGATTAATTTTGTCAGAAGATTTGTCCCAAGTTTCTCAGAAATGGTTCGACCTTTACAAAATCTAATTAAAAAGGATATTTTGTATCGATGGGGACCACAAGAGAGTCAGGATTTTGATTCAATTAGAAAAGAAATAATAGAATCCCCTTCCTTGATGAGTCCTGATTCTTCTCAGTATTTCACTCTTTACACTTTTGCCTCTGATAGATCCTATGTTGTTGTAATTACACAGAAAAACGTTGAAAGAAATGGCATACCCATTGCCTTCATGAGCTCTATTTTTAAAGGAGCAGAACTTAATTACCTAGTAGTAGATCAGCAGGCATATTTTTTTTTTAAAGAAGTGAAACACTTGTGGTCTTACCTGTTGAAATCCATAACCAAAGTTATTGTTCCTTACCTCGCCGTAAGAAACTTGTTAGTACAAAAAGAGCTGGGTGAGAAAAGGGAAAATTGGATGACATCATTACAAGAATATGACCTTGAAATAACTCCTACCCAAATTGTTATAGATCAAGGCCTGTGTAAACTAGTGGTTGATTCGGTTGAGGAACAAGAAATTCAAATAAACACATCAACTGTAAATCAACACAATGAAAAACAGATCAACTGTGCAAAATCTACACCCAATTCTTGGTATGAGAAAATTAGATTTTATTTATCACGTGGATCTGCTCCCAGAAATCTTGATCCCAAAAATAGAAGAGAACTTAGGCTTAAATAGACATATTTCCAGTTAATCAATGATATATTATTTCGAAAGAACTTTGATGGTGTTTTTATGCGTTGTTTAGAAAAGAAGTCTGAAAGAGTGTTGGCTGAACTTCATGCCGGTGAGGTCGGTGGTCACTTTGGTGGAGATACCACTACCCACAAAGTGATAAGGGTTGGATACTATTGGCCTACCTTGTTTAAAGATGCCCATACGTTGTCCCGCAAATGTGTAATCTGCCAAAAGGCTGGAAGACGGGTGAAAAAGGTAGCTTTTCCTTTGCAACCTGTTACCGTAGATGCACATTTTCAGGAATGGGTCCTAGATATCATAGGACCAATCAATCCCCCTTCTTTGTAGCAACACAAGTACATCCTCATAGTAACAGACTATTTTACTAGATGGTCTGAAGATTTACCTTTAAAAGTGCTCAAGACCAATCAGGTAGTGTCTTTTCTGAACTCCCACATCATCACTCGATTTGGAATTCCCGAATGTCTGGTTTTTAATAATGCCTCTTATTTTTAATCCCTTGATATGAATTTTTTGCTCTGGAAAAAATGATTAAACTTAAGTATTATGTCAGATACTACCCTCAAGGTAATGGTCTAGCAGAATTGACAAATAAGAATTTAATCAAGATTATTAAAAGGATAGTTTCAGAAAACCACAAGAATTGGCACAATGCACTATATAATGCACTTTGGGCTGATAGGGTAACTCCAAAATCCTTCGTTGGTAATTCTCCCTTCTTCCTCAGTTACGGAAGAGAAGTCATCCTCCCCCCACATGTCTTGCTTCCTTCTATGCAATTATCGCATAAATTTTAAGAAGAAGAGTGTACGCCTCTAGAAAATCAGATAAATCATTTATTAAAACTAGAAGAGGTGAGAACAAAAGATAAACAGAAACTGAACCAGCACCAGCAAATTGTAAAGAGTTGGTTTGATGTAAATTCATCTTCTGATAGGAATTTTGATGTCGGAGATTTGGTTCTCAAGTGGGACAAATCCCACAAGGGAAAGGGGGAACATACCAAGTTTCAAAACCTGTGGCTGGGACCATTTGTAATTTATGAAAAATTGGGTCCTAGCTCTTTTCGTCTGCATAATTTGGAGGGACAGCCAGACAATTTCCCTGTGAATGGCCAGGCTCTCAAAAGATATTTTGCTTGATGATTTCTGATCCACCCTCATATATATTTGTAATTTTCTTTTCTATTTTTTATTTTGGTTCTTTTCATTTTTCGTACATTTGATTTGTTTTCTAAAAATGATTATGTCTTAATCACCATTCATTTGTTGAAGGGAATCAAAACTCTTATTCATTAGCAGCAGTTGGTAACTTTTCAAGAACTTGAACAGTAAATGCTAAACTCAGATCAACAGAGGGAAGTTTCTGTGTAATCAATGTTTCTAGTTTCTCATTAAAATCATAGGAAGATGTGATTAGCCTTAATAAACTTCTAACATCGTCCCTATCTTAATGGGGAAAACTCAATTGTGCTTTCCCATCCTAGAGATAGTTTCTTAACAGAAACCTAATTTTCCAAATCATAATGAAAGGCATCAAAACATAAAAAGTTATTCTTAAAGATCAATCTTTTCATTCCCAAATTATGAAATCTTCAGTATCACCCCGCTCTCTTGAATGTCGTGAAGTTCTAGAAATTATAAACAAATTTTAAAGAGTTGGAAGCACAGTAAGGTGTGGGAAATGTTTGTAAACCTGTCGGGACACTGAACAGGTTTTTTGGTCGCATGTTAGGGTCCTAACCCACACATAGGTAGAGAAATATATTTGGATGTAATGAAGGTCAATATTAATAAGGCTTTTCAATAAAATAGAATAAGGTGGATGTAAGAAGACCTAATAGAAGCTTCCGCTTCTAGAAGGATCTTCATCTAGATGCTTCTCTTGATAGACATATTTAGTATAAATAAGGGTCAAGGGTATGAAAACCCTAGCTTGGAGATTATTGTAATAGAGCGTTGCTCGACTGGAGGTTGCCCCCTCGAAGAGGCCCATGAACATTGATTTCTGAATCAAAGTGTTATTTCTGTTGTTGTTCTTATATCATTTCTATGTTATTGTGGAGATTATGCTGGTTATATTACTGTTATTCTGCCATTTCTAGCATTTTATTTATGTTTTGCATACTTTTTATATCTGGTATATTACATATCAGGTAAATGCACGCATGATACCAAGGCAACTTTGTTGGGGTAATGAATAGGCCTATTGGCAACGAAGCAATGTCGGGTTTAAGAAGATCCTCAGGTATGTATTTTGATTTGATCAAGTATGAATATGTTTTTGTCATGAATGGATGACTCTTGGATAGGATAGAGGTACTAGAGTGGGTTAAATGACATACCTTTCAAGGCTATGGATGCCTATTGGCAACAGTGGCCCTGATAATATTATCGAAGTCATCTATATAAACATTGCTACACCTGTGATCTAAATAAGATACCAAATTACATTTTCAAACAGAAATACATCCAATGCTAAAACTGCATTATTTTCTGAGTTATGATTGGAACACTTGATCTTTCATCAATTGTTTATAAAAAATTATTTCATCTGTGCCCCTGACATAAATTTTCTAGTGATGCAGAGATAACTGCTTCACCCAGCATGTCACCATTGTTGGTAGCCACCAATTCTTTCGAATTTTATCACAATGAAAAATCATCACAAAGAGATAAAAAAAAATTGTAGTTGCCACCTCCTTACTTTTAAAAATGATTTTGGCTTTTGGATTCAAGGCAATTTATTGGTTTAACTTATTTTATGAGTTTTTCACTTTAGATTCCGTTT
>JASDQU010751012.1:27878-39670 GCA_032191745.1 Picea mariana | reverse complement strand
CAAAAATGAAGGGACCAACATTATGCTATATCCCACACTCTGGGCACACCGAACCTTGGTCAAGACTGCCACCATATTTTCTCCTTTCCAGTTAGTACATAGTGTGGAATCGATATTACCTATTGAATGTGAAATCCCTTCTCTTAGATTGGCAGTCATGCTCCTCCGTGACACTTCTTATCTCAAGTGACACCTTGTACATCTAGAGAGTCTCGACGAGCATCGTCGAGACGCCTCTATGGATATCGAGGCAAATAAAAGGTGTGTCAAGGTCCAATACGATAATTATGTCTATCCTCAGTTGTATGTTGAGGGTGACTTGGTCCTTTTATATGATCAAGCCAAAGAACCATTGGGCGTAGGAAAGTTCAAACCCATGTGGCACAGTCCCTATATCGTGTGACGTGTCTTAGAAAAAGGATCCTATGAGTTAGAATATTATGAAGGGAACATGTTGGTTGAGCCTAGGAATGGGATCTACTTGAAAAGATATTACGCTTGAGCCCCAAGCTTGGGCGTAACTCTTTGTATACTAATGTAATTTAGTGTATATATCGTTTCCCTTTACTTTTTTTCTTCATATTTCTTATCAAGTTTTCCCTTAGTTGGAAGATGTCAACGGAGTCTTCGGTCTACTTTGGATTCGCAGACGGAGCCAATTGTCATACATGGAACTTGGATTCCGTTGCTTGGGTGGTTTACTCACATGGGGTTCTACTGGTTTCTTCAGGTGGTGTATGCCTAGGGCCATCCACAAATAATGTGATCGAATATAGCATCGTTATAGAACTTTTTCTCAATGCCATTTCACATGGTATTCACTCTTTAGAGGTTCACCTGGATTCCCAATTAGTAGTATGTCAGTTGAATGGTAGTTACTACATGCACGATGCTACTTTACTCCGATGATTCCTGTGGGTACGTATTTTAGAGCGATAGTTTGATTTTATTACTTATCATCACATAGCTAGGAGTTCTAATTGTGTATCTGATGCTTATGCTAATTTTGTTTTAGATTGGTATTTGTCACATAACTAAAGAAAAGAAAAAATCTCATCAATGTACACATTGTAATATAAGTAAAGTTGAAGAACCCTATTTTATATATATTTTTAAAAATATGATGTTTATAATACAAAATTGGGGCTAACACCCTCAATACACATATACAACCAATAATACAAAATCCATGACATCTACGCCTGTAGCGTCGAATGTGTGTCATGATAAAAAACTATGACATTTGCAAGATGTCGAAAGAGTCGCACCCAAGATCTGGGCACACCAACTACTTGTCATTGCATGGCCTCTGAAATATCCTCTACCTGAACCATCATAATCCTATGTGCCAAATGAAACAGGTTTCCTTGAACGTTGTGAAGGATTCTCTCTACTTCTCCTCCTGCCGCCTCATCTCACCGGTGCCTTTGACAATGTCATGGAATCCCGTCTGACCATCGTAGACCTACTTCTATGTCACACAAGTGTCTAGTTATTACTTAAGCATCATTCAAAAATATTTTTGTTTTACTATACAAAAATACAAATAAATGAAATATTTAAAAACTTTGACATACCTATGTCCTCGTAGGTGGTCCCGGTGGCAGTGGCATGTCAAGGTCCCCTCTGAAGTCGATCCCTGCATAGGGGTAATCATCCAAAGCAATGACCTGTCACCTCCACCAGTAAAATAATTCCTCATTGTAGGGTGTGGGCACCCTACCTCCCCCATGTCATCTCATTACCTCAGTCGACCATTCCATGGTTGAATCGTGAGGTCCTCAAGGAATGATCTCGACTCTAGGTCCCAAACTTGGAACCCGCTCGAAGAAAAATCTACACAAGATAGATGCAAACCTGAAGTTCCTCTTGTCACCTTGTTTGCATTATGTCAACTGGCTCTTCATATTATCCAGTAGTGAGGTACACCAATCATACACCATGGGTCTCAAACACTCTATAGAATAAAACATGAGTGGCCTCGATGCCTTGTGCAACGAAGTCGATCCTGTGATCCTGGTCAAAATGATGACAACAATATTGAGGCTGAGATTGTTTATCGCTCGGATGGGGAGTTGACTCCCGACCTTCTTAGTCCCTGATATACAGTGAGAGTCTATGTACTCTTTTATATTCATATCGCTCCCAGCTCCTTGGGATTTAAGGTTCACCACCTCACCCCGGTGGGACAACCCAGTCAATAAATATATATCCTCAACTTCAATCCTCAATGGTTTCCCATCGAGGTTGACGATCTCACTTTCTGGATCTCAGTAATCCATGAGCAACTGAAGTAACCTCACTTGGGCCCTCATCCATTTGACTGCCCAAAATTGTACAACCCACATATTTTCAAGGCCATTTGGGCCCCCATATCTCTTTCCACAATAGCATCTAACTCCTCATGTTCCCTTTCCCTCCATTCTAGCACCATCCTGTGAGAGAAACATCAATTTTTGAGTTAGAAACCATCAAAAACCTTGTTTACGGACCTGTACATGGGCTACATCATTCACAGTAGCGTATAGGGCTGAGGACATGCATCTTTCAGTTTACACAGTCGCGTATACGCGACTCGATGAGTGGTATCCTGCGTACACCGAAATACCTTATTTGTGCCTTAATTAACTCAAATTTGAAACCTATATAAAAAATGTAATCCACTAGAAAGGAAGAGGAGGGGAAGAGGAATTACCTGGTCTAGACGGTCTCTTATTCCATCACTCGACGCGCCCACAATCACCAGTTGAAGATCGGAGGTAATGTGGTCCAATTTTCAATATTTGGGTAAAAAGTCAAAATGACATGATAAAATTTGGTTTTTGGTACTATTTATAGAAGTTTTAACCCACTTTATATAGTTTTGGATCATATTTTTTCTTAATGGACCAATACAGCAGTGGATTGAGTTGGTTTTTGTAATTTTTTTCAAGTATTCTTGCATTTTTTAGCGTATGTTAATCATTCGTAACTACGGATAGGTATTTTCTCTAATGAACATATAGGATAGGTATCCATTCCATCATGCACACTTGCATTGTCCTATAACTATCACTCATATGCCTTAGGTACGAACCCATTTTTTGTGACACAGAACCCTCCATCTTCTATAAGATGTATCATTATCAAATGGTAGAGACTTACCAAACATGGGTACCCTAGTTAGATCCTCTGCTCCATTTGGTGCCCATGTAGATATATTTTCCCTAAGACCAAGAGTCTCTTATAGCTAATACATAAATTTATGTTGAGCCTCATTTCTCACTCATAAACATGATGACCTATACCTAGAGGACTCCTAAGCGAGTTGTATTTAAGCTCTTTTCCGACTCATTTTAAAAAAGTGAAAATATTTCCAAGTGAACTTGTCTCTTTCACACTCGTAAATTGGATTTGAAAGGACATCTATTTGGTACAAGTTTATCCCTTTTTCACACCAAGTAGACTAAGATTATGAAAAATGACATTTTTTGGCGTTAAGTTGTGATTGCATCTCATGCCCTTGCTTGCAGTATTGAGCCTATAGCCAGTTCTCGCTTTGTGTTTTAAACTATTTGTCTCAGCGGTTTTGCATCCTTAACCAAGCAGAGCCTCGTTTATATCTCTTGCAACTTGACACCCTATACCCAGGAGGGAACATTCCCCCAAGTTTCCATCTCCCGCATGCACCTCCTTGCATTGAGGATAGGTATGTTCCATTGTTGGAACTAGTTTTTCTTACTTGCGACACTCGTTTCCTCCTATGTATCATAGCACTCATTTGACTATGAAAAAAAAAATACAGGCGGGAAGGCAGTGTTATCTTATATTGGTAGCATTCGTGTCACAATTGAATAGAGCACAAAGTTATTGATTCCACTTGTCATCATAATTTTGGGTTTATCATGGCCTTAGGAAGTTGAGCTCATTACAAAGAGTTTTCTCCACCGACTGGTTACTCTTCTAGCCCCTATGGAGATTTTGATTGATGCCTCCTGCATCTCATGGTTTCATCATCGATTCTATCCTTCTAGAGTCTTCCATATATCTCATGCTCTTGTTCAAAGGATGTCTATCAACTTGTGTCGGCCATTCCTTGGAACTCTTGAATTTGCATGTCATCCATGTTAGCGCTCTGTAAACTTTGTTCGGATGAAGAAACGAATGATAGAGGCAACCTACAAACCAAATTTGAGTCTTGAAACTAGCCTTTCGGACAATGTATTTCTTCAAATTATCGCACATACAATGTACATCTGTCCTTTTCAATGGATGAGATTCCATCGTTGCGCATCATATGTTTTCCACGTGGGTATCTGTCAGAGTCCCTACCTCCCGGTAAGAAACAAGACATGGGGAAACAAAATCTGCACCATTGTTAGAGCAGTATTTGCCTCACCCTATGCAATCTTGCAGAGAAGGCCTTATTCCATTTCCCTATGCAGACTTACTTTCCCTGATTGATGAATCCAGAGAAAAAAAAAATATTTGTCCACTTGTATGCACCTTGAAAGTTATACAATAAGTGTATACGTTGGCTACTCCACTACATCCCGCGTACATCAAGATTTGTGCCAGAAAAAAAAAATTAAATGTCAGGCTTCCATGTCACGATAGGAGATCTCTAATCCTTGGCCTTCCATGTAATGGAATATTTCCTACTCAGACCTTTAGTTTCATTTTGAAGGCTATAAAGAAGACAATTTCGAGCTATGGAAAAGGAGAGAGAATTCAACTTTGAGAGAAAAGTTACTCTGGAGAAATTATTACTTCATTATTGGGTTTGCATCCCTTTGTCCTTTAAGTCTGAACACAGTGTTCATCCCCCAATATATTCCCTTATTGATGGAGAACCTCTTTGTCTCCCTTATATGAGCTTTTCTTTGGTGTAGGATTGAAGTGGTGGAGGCCTAGTTGGAAGGAACTAGGTTTCTTGGTTATGAACTGTGCCGACACAGAAGTCTGTAATGTTTCACTTCTGCTAATCATTTATTAATAGAAATACTCCTTTCCTGTCCAATTGATATCTTCAAAATATGTTTGTTATGATCCATGGGCATGTTTTTTTTTTTATATTGATGGATTATGCTATCTAATGTGCTAACCTGTTATATCATCACTATATGCTTTCTCTGTTTGTTTGTTGAGAACTTGTTGCAGGTATAAAGCTTTGGGTCGAAGTGCTCAACGGTGGACATCATCAAACCTTTGGATGAGGTAGGCCTCTTTCTTATCTCTCTTGCACATTAGTTTATATATCATATGTTGGAATTGAATTGATTTCTGAAGTGATACCTATCTGTTGTGGTTCACCCTAGCCATAGAGAGATTTTCCTCGTAACAACCACATCTAAGAAGACACAAAATAGGGTTGGTTAATCATACTTCTAGTCTCATCTATAGTCTTGATACATGAAGAGTTCTCTTGAGAGACCAGTTGTGCCTTTTCAGATTCATCACTTGCCTTCATAGAACCGTGTTCCCTTTCAGCTTCTTCTGTGTACTGGCCAGAGCCGCGCAGACTTTCCCCATGGTCGGTTCACATTCCTTGAAGTGTTTCACATTCCTTTCTTCCAACATCCTCTATGTTTCATGCAGTTGTATGATTGTATCTTGTGCTTCCCTGAGCTGTCTCTTGAGGAAAGTCACATTTCCTTCGTGGCCTTCTGATGTTGATGCTTCAAGGGTATTCGTTGATAATTTTTGTCTCAGCTTCCTATTTTCCTGGTATAGTTTAGCAATAGCGAGTTGTGCTTGCTTGAGCTGCTGCAAAAACTCATGAACATTCATGCCTTTAGTGTTTGTCCTCCTCCTCATTCCCCATCTTTCTTGACTTGTACCTTCGACAAGTTCTAGCTGAATAACGCACATGAGTAACTCTTTGGTGGTAGACTCTGCACGTGGCTCACTCAGGACTTGGGTCTTCCCGGCTTACTTGTTCTTCCTTAGCCTTCCCCTTCTCTAGGGTGTCGGCCTTTGGGGTGACGAGTATTCCAATGTGTTCCCTTCCTCTGCAGCCCTTCCTACTTCAGCCTCTACATGGTGTTATGTTACCCTTTCTACGAGTAGAGGGAAATCCCCTTTTGGATCTTTGGGGATGCCCGTTGTAAGTAGAAATGAATCCCAATTGTTTCCCAATCACCTCAACTCCTCAAATACCAGAAACTTAATCAGCGAGACATGAGATAGTTTCTTCTTCAGCTGATATGCTTCATCCCAGGCATTGTCTGCCATTTCTCGGAGTTTCCGAAAGGGCTCCTGGAAATTTCTACTCGGAATGCCCGTTTCGATTTCCCCACTTAGAAATTCTTGCTTGATGAAATATTCATAGCACTACGTATCCAAAGACATGCCTTTAAAACACCTTTCACCACGTGGAGGGATCTCTGTCATGACCATAAGATTTTCCTCTGTCACCTGGAAAGTGACACCTGCAATTATTGTGTGGGACCCATCGAACCTAAGTGCAAACTGTTCCTCTAGTTTCATGTTTAATCCTTGGATTTTCCTGCAAAAAGCCATGAATTCAGCCTATTCAAAAGACTCTTTGACCTCCGGATCTTTATTGAAAAACATCAAGATTTGAGGCTTGGGCCCAGCATTCCTACCACTTCGCGCACCCTTCCTTATGTTCTAGGATGTCATCATGGTACAACACATATTTGTTCTACGCACGGTGGATTTGGCATGGGCCAAAGGTAGTAATCACAATTGACATGGGATTGCAAGAAGAATTAAAGGTAGTGCATAGACTCGATTGATGAACAGAATACATGCAGAGCGATCGGAATTTATAATCGGGTGGGAGAGAGTGAAATCATTCCAGGGGAAACTGAATCCATGGTGACTGGATGTTTCGAAGCAAGTTTAATATTTTCGTAGTACATCTATGCGACGAGTACACTTCAAAGTGTGTGAAGTACAACTAATAAGAGATGCAAAGCATATGTGATACAAACATTGTGATTTTCCATTCTTTCTGACTTCATAATGAGTTGATGATGGTCACTTCATCCGCCGACGTGACTTCTATTTAACAACTTGCCTTGACCTTAGGCACGTAAAACCTTCTCTTCTGATAGGACCCGACTCTTTGGGAAAATACCTTTACCATGTACACATGTTTTGGTTCTGACATCCCTTCTCGACTCCAAGGGCCAACTGGCCACTTGCTAACTTCGACCCATTTTTTGTTTGGTACCTGAACTCACATGCTTTGACACATGGAATCTGACTCAACTAAGATTGACTCTAACTGAAAAAATGATGGCACTAACAGTTGGCTCCAACGGGGATGCTATCCTCCCAATGAGGTGGAAAAGAACAATAGACCAAGTGTGTGACCATTGGGCCTTATTCGACTTCCAGACTCTAAAACATGGAAAATAAAAAGACAACCTAAACCTTCTTGACATAGTTTCGACCAGACTCGGCATAAACTCAGGGCCTTCACTCCGGGATTCAATTTTCTACTGACATACTGACTCGAAATGCCTTCTTTGAAAACAAAAAGTAAAATGACTATTTACAATGACATGAGACTTAAACAGACTTTACTGCACCAGATAGTGTTTGAGGAACATGTCGTTTAAAGGCCCCCAACCAGTTGACTCTCCATTAAGTTATTTTAACATATATGTGTTGTTCCTGCGATATGTGTAGATTCTAAAAGGGCCCGTCCAAAGATGATTAAATTTTTTGTGCCTTCCCTTATCTTTGTTCCTCACGTCCCACTTTAGCACTAGATCCTCCACCTGAAATTCCTCTTGTTTAGAGTATTTGTCGAATTTTTTCTTCATCCTGTCCTGGTGAAGTTGTGGTCAGTTGTATACCTTCTCCCTCATCTATTCCACCTAAATGAACTGATTTATCCTTCTATGTGTGTCATCTGGCTCAGCCTCTTTCTCTTGCAGCAACTTTTTGATGAGAAATTCTAGCAAGGTAGGGAAAATTGTGTCTGCGCCATATACAATTTGGAATGGTGATGTAGAGATGGACTTTTTGGTAGTGACTTTTTTCACCCACAATGCATAAATAATATTATTATGCCAGGCCTTCTTGTTGTCCTACAAGAGTCTTTTAATGATCTTGGTCAAGCTCTTATTAGACAACCCATTACCTTGTGGGTAATACGTTGTAGAATTTCCCAGGGTTATATTGTAATCCTTGCAAAACTTCTCCATTTTCTTGGACTTGAATGCAGCCGCGTTATCTGTGATGATCTTGATAGGGCACCTTAACCTAGACAAGATGTTGGTCTCCATGAAACGAATGATGACAGTGTCAGTAGCTTGCTTCATTGTAATTGCTTCGATACATTTCGTGAAATAATCTATGGCTGTAAGTATCCATCTGTGTTGTGCCAAGGATGGCGTATGAATCTCTCCTATAAATTCTAGGCCCCATTGCATGAATGGTGCTTCGACCGAGATTGGTTTCAGTGGCATGGGTTTCATATTTATCCTTCCATCGAAAATCTGACACTAGTGGCAACTGGAAACTTATTTGTACACATCTACGAAGATGTTGGGCCAATAGTAACATGCCCTTAGAATTTTATGTGCAGTGGTTTTCCATTAGTGATTTCCTCTTGAGTCTCCTCTGTGGAATTATCTAATAGCCTGTTTCGCGTCGTCTTCTAGTAAGCAACTCAGCAATATTTCTCTCAGATCTTTCCAATACAGGGATTTATCCAAGATCCAGAAATTAGTAGTCGTGAACTTTAAGAATATGGAATTGGTCTTACTTAACCTTGGAGGAGCTTGAAAATTCCTCAACACATAAATGATGTTTGTATACCAAGGTGAATCGATGAACTTCTGAGACACCTGTGTGGTTGTTCCTTCCTGAGGATTCTCTGACAGATCAACAATGAAGTTGATTCCTAGAACATCGCATT
This sequence comes from Picea mariana, assembly GCA_032191745.1. NCBI lineage: Eukaryota > Viridiplantae > Streptophyta > Pinopsida > Pinales > Pinaceae > Picea > Picea mariana. Next base: position 30,792 of record JASDQU010751012.1, on the reverse strand, counting down.
TTGATTGTACCATCAGTTTTGCGAGGCCCTGTCCCTTGATCAACTTTGTGGACTTGATTTCCAAATCGTATTATATCATGGCCACAATCCAATTACCTCTTCTTCCCTCGGGTTCAATTTGAGTCAAGATATCCTTGATTGAGTTACTGGTCACGTACGCAATAACGTGGGAATGTAATATGTAAGTTTTGAACTCCTTTAGGGATTTCACTAAGGTGTATGCTTGTTTCTCCATAATTTCACACCTCAATGGGGAATCCCTCAACGTCCTATTGAAATACGCTATAGGCTTCTCAAATTTCTGATCGTCTTTCTGTAACAGTACACCAGCAATAGTGTTCTCTGAGGAAAATTAGAACAAGATGAAGTCCTTCGTGAAATATGGGTTGGCCAACACAGGAGCTTTGGTCATCCCTATCTTGATATATTCGAATGACTTCTTGGCTTCAGGGTTCCATTTGATCATGTTCCCCTTTTTGAGCATGCAGGTGATATGTTTTATAATTTCCTCTGGGTTTGGGATGAATCTTCTCAAGAAATTCACCTTTCCCAGTAAGGACAACACCTCCTTGCTGCGCAGAGTGCTGAGTTTAAGGATTCCTTCAACCCTGTTGGGGTCTATCTTTATACCCTTTTTTGAGATGATGTGCCCCAATAGTTTCCCATCTTGCATTCTGAAATGTGATTTCTTCGGATTCAAAGATATACCGAACTTCTTGCATTTTTGGAAGACCTTCTTCAGAAGCCCCAAGTGTTGTTCATTGAAGTCGGAGTACATAGGGATGTCATCCAGATAGATCACAATAAATTTGTCTTTTTCCTCAGCAAATTCTATCTCCATCGCCTGCTAGAAAGTAGCTCTAGCATTCATCAGGCTGAAAGGCAACTTAGCGTACATGAACGTCCCCCATGGTGTCATGAAAGTTGTCTTTTCTCGATCATCTGGGTGTACCATGACTTCATTGTAACCTGAAAATTCGTCCAGCATAGATATCTTTTGGGACCCAACTACCTTTTGTAGAATATAGTCCATCTTAAGGAGTGGGTAGTTGTCCTTGAGGGACACCTTGTTCAAGTTTCGAAAATCCACACACAATCTTATTTCATCGCTCTTTTTCCTTACAAGCACCAAGTTGGCAACCCATTTTGAAAACCTTAAAGAAACAATAATTTTGGTTTCGAAAAGTTTCTTTACCTCTTTTTCAACTAGCGGCAAGAGAAGGGGATTTATCTGTCTTAGTTTTTGCTTGAAAGGCCTTTGGTCTTCTTTGAGAGGGATGATGTGTTGAATCAATTTGGTGTCATAGAATTTCAAATCATCATAGCTCCAGGTGAAAAAATCGAGAAAATGTTTCATGAGTTTAATGTAGTCTTGTTTGATCTCCAGACTGAGCGTCTTTGATAATTTTATTATCTTTGGATTCTCCTAGGTCTCGATGTTACAATCCTCGACATCCTCATCATTTGCAGTGATCTTGGGATTTCTAGCCACATTGTTTTCATCAAACAGGTTTTGCAACGGAACTAATCCTTTTGGGATAATATTATTCTTTAGTTGTATTATGTCCCTCTCAGCTATCTAGTTCTAGAAAGAGTCATCATTACTACATGAATATGCGCTTTCATATTCGTCGCAGCAGCACTCATCATCATTGTTTATATTAGTGAACTCGTCGCTCATTTGGAGAAATCTCTCCACATGTTTGTCGTCCTCAAAAACCTGCCAATACTTGATATTATCAGGCACCGCCAACCTATCTTTGACTTCAATCTCATACTTTATGTTGGGAAAAATGGGAATTTTAAAAACTGAGGCCGAGGTGTCCAAGGCATCCGCAATTTGATCCTGCCCCCTCATCATCGCTAATAAATTAAAATCCAAGAGTTATTGGAGGAGGTCCAGCACTAGGTTTTTGTACGCTCTCATCCTGGGGTGCTTGGATTGGTATATGCATTTCACTTGGTTTATAATGAGCTTGGATTCTCCATACACTGCTATCCTCTTTGCACCCAACTCTTTCAAAACTCTCAGGGCCAAAATCAGTGCCTTGTAATCAGCCATGTTATTTGTATAGTCAAAGGTGAGTTTGTATGAGCATATTTTTGTGCCCACCTTGGGAGGACTTATCCATACGCTGGCCCTTGCCCCTTCCTTGTTGACGGCTCCACGGAAACTCATGTTCCACATCTCATTCTCTGCGCAGTTTCTCAGGTCTGCTCACTCTGCTTCTCGTCGCGCAACTTTATCATCGACATCCATGACAGTTGTCGTTTCTTCCTCTTCAAAGCTCATGTCATTGTAAAATATGGAGGAACTGATCTCAGTGTCAATGGAGTATATAGGGTGGTTATTTGGATGTGTTCTACTGCTCACCATGTATTTCAAAAGTACTTCTCAGTATAATCGTCTCTCTTGGCCGAAGACAAGAATGGTGGAGTACAACATATCAATCTGCAGAGTTCCCTTCAATTTCGTGGCCCATGACCTTAGCATGCCGAATTTAGGGGGTATATTGGCCATGACCACATCCATAACCATATTCTTAGAAGGTATTTGGGAAAGAGACACAATCAAATCTTTGATCAGGCCCAAACATTTCACTTTCCTTGAATCGAAGGAAAAACAATCCTTATATGGCTCAATGATGTCCAAACCCAACTCATCCATGATCACTTTGGGCATGATATTGTGTGATGTGCCTGAATCTAGCATGGAATTATGAAAGGTCATGTTGTGGACCTTGAGACTGACATAGAATATGGGAACATCCTCAGTATCTATAAATTCTAACCTTGTACAATATCTACTGCAAACTGATATTCAGAAAAGAACAGAAAAGATACAATGGAAAATACAAACATTACACAGAGATTTTTCACCTGGAAACCCAAACCGGGAAAACCATCATATATT